>PVJO010016101.1:0-43063 GCA_004026905.1 Hystrix cristata | reverse complement strand
GTGCTTGGCCACCTGTCCTGGGCATCACACAGAGGGCTCCTGGGATGTCTGGCCAGGAAGAGCACCTTCCCGAAAAGCAGTGTGCTTTCAGAAAATAATCTCATGAACTCTGACTTCTGCCCCTGATGGAAAGGCTTGTCCCCACCAATCCACATCACCAAATCCCTCTGCCTCCTTGAGGCTCAAAGTGAATGCCCTCACTTAGGACACATCCAGGACTCCCAGGCCACTGCGGGTTTTTCCTCTTAGCCCTCAACTCCTGTTGCTTGGTACTGAGCCCCATGCACACTGAGCATCCGTGTGGCCTTGGGATGGGCATGGTGCACCCAGGGGACATGGTTCCCTCTCTATGGAGTTCATGACTGAGCCTTCTCATATGCTTTATCCTGCATATCAGCATCTCTCAAGTAGGGCTTAATCAGATGCCCTGTCACTGGCTGACTCCACAGTAAGTCTTTGGTTTTGTTGTTTGAGACAGGGTCTCACTATGTAGTGCAGGCTGCCTTTGAACTCACTATGTAGCCCAGCCTGGCCTTGAACTCATGGCAATCATCCTGCCTCAGCCTCTCGAGTGCTGAGATTACAGATGTGTGCCACCATGCCAGGCATGGCCCCCAAATAAGTAAATAAACTCTTTGTGCAGAAGGAAGCCAAGATGTCTGGCAAAGCCGAAAGGTCTTGGGGTTGGGGATCTAGCTCAGTGATGGAGCGCTTGCCTAACCAAGCACAAGGCCTCAGGTTTGATACCCAGTACCCTTCCCCAAAAAAGCTGAAGGTCTTTGCCAACACTCCCATCACCTTTTGCGCCTCAGACTGTCCTTAACCAGTAGTGTAATGGTGAATAAATGTGTAGCTCTCTGTGCATGTGGTACCCCTGCTTTGTAGTGTTTGCTAGTAGTTACTAATGTGATGTTACCAAACAGTGAGTTGGGAAATAGCATTCTGTGTTCTCTGTCATATTACGTCAGACATGGGACACACCATGAGCAGTTCCTACTGTGTGAATACCATGGACTGGTCTTTCACAAACCTGAGGGAGATCATCTACTGCACACCTGGGCTGCAAACCTGCACAGCGCTTCACCATGCTGACCAAGCCAGGTGGCTGTGACACCAGGGTTCTTGTGTAAGGAGACAGATCTGCTCTCACTGGCATCACCAGTGAGAAGTGCATTGTGCCACATGTTGTGGTGCCTGCAATGTCCCAGGAGGAGACAGGAATTTTTCAACTCCATTATAATCTTCTGGGATCACCATTATATACACGGTTTCTGGTTCTATTGTGGGCACATGACTGTATATAGTAAAAGTCATTGTATATTTCCATCATGCTAATACATAACACCTTCACAGGCACAGCAACATGTAGTGAAATAATTTTAAAATAATGTTTCGTATACTTATTGCCTTTATTGCTAATGTATTCAGTTATGGCTTATACGATTTGGTTTGTTAGGGCTGGGGATTTAGCTCAGTGGTAGAGCACATGCCTAGTAAGTGTAAGGCCCTGAGTTTGATCCCCAGCATCAAAAAAAAAAAACAAAACAAAAATTGGGGGGCTTGTTATTGGTTGTTCAATAAGTAGCTCATCAAATCCCTGAACATTTAACAGTCAGCTCTAGTCACCTAGAACAGCCACCCCTCCCAGGAGGAATGGATGGCTCCCATCCTTCAGAGCAGCCACTCCGGCTCATCCCCTTCCCCAGTGACCTGGGTGCATGCGGATGTTCCTGCCTGCCTCTGGTGATAATGCCTGAGGCCAGGGGAGCCCCCTCTGCAGTCACATAGACCCGCACCAGCCTTAGCAGCAGGGTAGGGAGGGGAACACTGGCCGGGGAGGCCCGTGCCCAGTCTCTTAGCCCTACTGCTAATTCCCTGAACCTATTTCTCCCAAGGCGGGGTCACTTACCACCAGAGCTGCCTACTCACTGAGGCTCTGTGGGCAAAACCCAAGTCCCTTGTGTGCACTGAGGTCATGGTGTGGAGGCAGATTCTCCTCATGTTGTCATTTACCAATGGGGTGACCACGGGCATCTTACCTAGCTTTTTTTTGGGGGGGGGTGATTGAATTCAGGGCCTTCATACTGAGCTACATCCCCAGCCCCTTTTTTGAGATAGGGTCTCACTAAGTTATCCAAGCTGGGTTCGAACTTACAATTCTCCTGCCTCAGGGACCCAGAGTGCTAGAATTACAGGCACCCACTATACTTGGCTTTCTTAAATCTCAATTTTCAGCTGTGCATGGTGGCACACACCTGTAATCTCAGCACTCAGAAGGTTGAGGCAGGAGGATTGCCACCACCTTAAGGCCAACCTGGGCTACACAGTGAGTTCAAGGCCAGCCCGAACTACATAGTGAGACCCTGTCTCAAAACAAAATATCAGTTTTCTTATCTGTATTACTGGGGTTTAGTAAGGGATGCTCAGGCATGTGTAGAAAGAGTACCGACCTCAGAGTGTTGCTGAAGATCAAATACTATACAAACCTATGTAACATGTTTGTCGCCTTAAAAAAAGATTGACTTTGTCATCAATTTATCACCTAATTCCAAAAAATTGTTCATTCTCTGAGGGTTTTATGCAGATTTCTAAAAAAAAGCCCAGCCTGGTCAGGAGCAGCAGCAGATAAAGGCAGACAGGTCCTCCCTCCGGCAGGAACCCAGAACGTTCCCCACAGGCCCTGGCCCGTGGTCTGCGAAGTCAGGGCAGCCGAGGGCTGGGCAGCAGATGGAGAGCCCAAGAGCAGGGCTTCTCATGGCTCCCACACAGAGAGTGTTTTGTAACATTCTCTAGCACGACTGCATTTCTTGAGTCTCAGTGACAAAACATGAAATGGAAGGAATATTGAACTATGGTGAGAAACAAGAAATTTCACATCTAATAAAATTCAGCTCAAAAAAAATTAAGCTCCTCCTCACAAACAACTGGAAGCTATTTTTTTTTTCCTTCTTCTGCAAGGGAAACTCTATTTTTATGTCCTCTAAAGAGGAGCAAAAGAATTTCAAGGAAAAGATACAAAGAAGCCCCAAACACCTCTAACTGCTGAGGACTGGACAGTGCTTCCCAGGGTTCCCCTCCCTATGGAAGTGAACTTTGCTCTGAAGATCCATGGCAGGAACCCCTTACCCTGGGGTAAGGCCATTGGGAGAGTGAGGGGCTCCTGGAGGAAGTCTGGCTGGGTGTGGGGCCTGGTGATGTAGGCCACGGAGGAGATGGAGGGGACAAAGCAGCTCCTGAGGAAATGGTGTCTGCCTCACTTCCGCCTTGCTGCTCCCTGGGGCTCCCGCTCAACTGTGGAAGGAACTCCCAAATTCTTCCCACAGATCCTCAGAGCCAGTGTTACTTCTGGCCTACTAGTCATTGCACAGCCTGTGGGACCAACAGATCTAGCTTCAGATCCTGACTCTACTGTTTACCAGCTGTGTGATCCTGGAGAAGTGAGTTCACTCCTCTGGATGCCCCCATTACTGCTGATAAAGCAGGAAGAATTACATTTTTTTTTTTTTTGGTACCGGGAATCGAACTCAGGGCCTCATGCTTGCAAGGCAAGCACTCTAACCACTGAGCTAAATCCCCAGCCCAAGAATTACATTTATGACTGGAGTGTGAATATGAGGCTAAATTAGAAACTATAGCTACAGAGGCTTGGCTTGTGTAAAGTCATTTGTAAATGGTCAATGAATAACACAATAATGACAAATTAAGTTAAAACCTTTTTATTACCTGCTTACCTCTCCAGCTCTGTCTCTCACCACTGCCCAGAACGCAGTCACCTAGAAAGATAAATTGCTTGCCACTTTCCAATCCATAGGCATGGTCTCCCATTACAGGCTTCCCATGCTTTTTTGTGATTTTCAACACCTGGCACATAGTAGGTACTCAATAATCTGCAAAACAAGTATTTGTCTAGCATTCTCCTTGCATCTTTCTTCACCTGGCAAGTGTAGTTACCTCCTCCAGGAAGCCTGCTCTGAATCCCCATTGGGCTAAATTTTTGTCCACAGCATCCTGTGCACAGCTTGGTGGCACTGCTGTGTGGTATTGCATGTGGATGAGTCTTTCTTTCTCCCCAGAAAGCTCTTCAAAAGAGGAGCCAGGCCTACGGTAGCTTTGCATTCCCAGTGCCTAGCACAAGGGTGCTCCATAAAGGCTCGAGCTCTAGGGAGGCCAATCGCTTGTGCCCAGGCTGGAATCTGAAACCAGCCTCCCAAGACCTGCAGCCCTGTCCACCAGGTTCAGCCAGGAAAGAGCCGGCTAAGTCAGCCAAGCCCATTTCCCCCTCTTTCTGGGTCAAACCTTGGCTTTTGCTCCTTGGTTGAAACAGGAAATGAGAATGGGGAATTGCTTGATGTTCTTGTTCATTAAAACTACCCTGTCCTGTGCTTCAAGGCATTGGAAGTCTCCACCAGAACTTGGTCACCTGGGGCAAGAGACAACCAACTGTCCCTCCTCATTAGAGAAATGAGGAACTCAGTGACCCAGGACCTTAGGCATCAAGGGAACACGGACGACCTCTGGCGACCAGCCCATAAGAGCCAAGCCATTTTATTTTTGCACCATTCAGACATTAGCAGTAAAAAAAAATGTAGGAATGAGCGCTGTATGGTGGGGCACACCTGTAGTCTCAGCATTCTGGGAGGCTGAGGCAGGAGAACTACAAGTTTGACCCCCAACCTGGGCAATTTAGACACTGTCTCAAAATGTAAAAAAAAAAAAAATTAAGAGCTATGGATGTAGCTCAGTGCAAAGGTCCTAGATTCAATTGCTAGCATTGTAAAAATAAAAGAATGGATGAATGAATAAACAAATGGCAGGAATGATGTACACCTTCAATTCTCTCCTGTGGTTTCAGACCAGAACTATCCCTAGACAAAAATACGCTCCACTAGGGTCACCTGGAGGAGCCCAGCAGGAAATGGAAGTAGGCAGCAACCACCCCAGTGGTCACTCCTCTAGCCCAAAGGCAAAGACGGGCAAGGGCTAGCCTGGCTAACTCTGGACTCTCAAAAACTTCGGGGCTGAGTGCAGACCAGCTCCACGGGTGGGAGGACAATGCTCACCAAAGTATCCCAGGGACCCAGCCAAAAGTGAGCACTCTGCTTGGGAAGCAGGAACCCTTTCTGGGAGATGCCGGGCCATGCACCATCTTGCTCTGCCCACCCGCAGGTGACCCAAAGAGAAGTTGTGCCAAGGATGTCCTCCTTCCTGGGCACAGGTGGCAAGCTGTTCCTTTCCACGGGCTGTGCTCAGGGCCTACATATATCTGACTCAAGTTTTAAGCAGCCTTTACGGAGGGCAAAATTAACAAAGGATGTTCCACTGTCTTAGCAAAGAATCATCAGCCCACAGATGCTGGCACACTGGGGGCTCCCCTGCTTGGCATTCAAGGGCTCAAACTACCTGCTGCTACCCCTGGGGTCACTGAGCTGGCACTCTGAATTCATCTCAACTCACCTTACAGGGTTAGTAAACTATCTCACATAGGGAAATTCCATCTTCCTAACTCAGAAGTCCTAGAGGGTAGTGGCCTTGTTTCATGTAGTTCTTTTGCATTTTCTCAGCACCTAGCACAGCACACAGCACAAAGTGGGCAACTCCATCCATATTTTGTATATTAAATTCCAAGGCCGAGCACCCATCCATATTTCTGCCCTATCAGCAAGAGACCTCTGAGTGCTTGCTGCCTTTCACAGGTCACATTCCCACCATGTGGTATCTACTTGAACTTAGCTCTGCTCTGTTGGGTCTGCGGGAATCAGAGGTTGAGGGATAATTCCTCAGGATGAAGTGTGGACCCAGCAGCAGCACCCAGCCCGCCCTTGGCCTTGTGGTTTTCATTTGACCCAAGGCCCCGTCTTCAAGTGCTACTAACACTGCTGAGTCTCTCTGTGGAGACAGGAAAGTGCCAGCAGTTTGGGATCTTAAGGTATGACTCCCTGAAATCTGAGGAAGAGGAAAAAGGAGCAGGGTGCTACAAGAAGCGAGCACTGGAGGCATTTTAGGATTGATTTTTATTTGAGGTTCTCACAGTGGTTAGAGCCACTCTGTCTTTAGAACAATCACAGCACAGGAAATGCGTCACCAAGACTGCCCAGAAAAGTGACCAGCTGAATCTTATTGCTTAAAATACACATATTCACAATAACTGACAAATGGTGATGTGCCTCACACAGGAATGTGTCTGCATCTGCAAATCTTCTGACTGTAGCACCAAACCCGTCACCAACCCCTTTCTTCTCACTGACCTGGAAAACCAGACTCAATCAAGTCTCCTTGGCCCCTAACTACCCCTTCCCTTCCCATCTCTCTCTCTGAGCAGGTAGCCTCCAGCAGCCAGGCCAGACTGTGACGCAATGGACAGGCCCAGCATGCGGCAGCAAGGTCTTCTCAGCCTTCAGGGTAGGACTCTCCGGGGAAGCTCCCTGTGGTAACTGGGGATAGAAACTTGAGAGAGTCATAATTCATTCATTTGATCAGTCAGCTGAAGAAAGATTCATTTTGGTAAGACTTGTTCTCTGAGACACTTCAGCGAGTTGTTTTGGACTAAAAGGAAGGTGGAAAGAAGGAAGGTCTCTGAGGGCTGCTGACGCACTCCAGCCCCGCTGGCCACTGCCAGCCTCGCCCAGGCCTGCAGCCACTCAGCAGGAGAGGGAGAGGGTGTGCGAGGCACAACGGTGTCTGCTGAGGCCTCCTCACAATTCCCGGCAGGCTGACATCTGGGCTGCAGCTAGTCCGAGCTTGCCACTGAAGAGCCGAACAAGCTTCTGTCTGGAACGCCACCTTCGCTTTCTGTCCCAAGTGGTGTGGACATCCTGACACTGAGGATGAGAAGCAACGGAGGGAGGCAGGCAGGTTTGGAGCAAGTCTCCATTTACAGGGAACAGAACAGGCCTCTGAGTGTCCACGGAGCATGTGCAAATCGCAGCGATGAGGAGAGGGAAACCCTTCCTTGAATGCAGCATCTTGGCCAACATGGGGCTGCCACTGGCAGTGCTGCTGGGTATGCCCAGGCACGCGTCAGACATTTGTTCGGTAAACATAAATGTGTAAAATAAATTACCTTGAGATGGCCATGTCTGCTCTGGATGTGTGGTTAATGTGAGCAGAATGGCTGCCATTCAAAGTATCTTCACAGGAACATATAGGGCTTGGGGCTCACATACACACAACACACACACACACACACACACACACACACACACACACACTCATCCAAAAAGTCATTGTGTACAGATTTCACTTTGTTCAACATGGATTTTGGTTTTGTGAAATCCAAAAGCAAACACTCATTCACCTCTGAGCCTTGGATTTGTCTACTTTTGTGCATATATATATATATATATATATATATATATATGCCAATGAGCAATATATATATATATATATATATATAGTTTTCCTTTTTTTCTTTTCTTACTATAACATCAACACTTAGTCTCAATATCATGGTTCAAGAGCAGGGAAGAACCAAACATTTCCTATGAACAGGGCTGGTTGGGGAATGTAAGTTTTGGCTGCTTGCTTTCTCCTTTAGAGTGTTCCTAGCAAAGCTCAATTGGTTCTCTGAAACTGAACAATAGTAACAAGGATCCTGCTATCTTACAGGAGGCTGCCTTTGCCCTCCTAGCCGGGCCCCAAGACTCTACGTAGCTACAGAAAAGTCAGTCACCCCACCCCCAAAGGGGTAGGGGCAGGGACAGGGCACAAGAACCACAGATAACCAAGGTACTTCTTCCAAGTGGTCAGTTTAAAACAAACAAACAAACACCAAAAGACTTATTAAGAATCAAAGAGAAAATACTGTGTGAGAATCAGGCCATGGGTTCCCTTTCCAAGACCCACAGCTTCCTCAGTCTGTGTTCACAGGGGACAGGGAGACACAAGGCTCGCGCACTGTGTGCTCAGATGGGTGAGGGGACTGGCCACCTGCAGGCACAGACCGAAGCACAGAGACACAGGAAACAGCACTCGATCCCCACCAGGTTTAGGGCCTCCTGCTCACAGGTGGTGCAGCTACTCCCACCCAGCCTGCACAATATCTCCTGGCTCATTGGCAGCCAGGCTTCACAAAGGCCGACTTGCCAAAGAGCCACAAATTTCCCTTGGCCAGAAGAGAACTCTGGCCTGCTTGCTGCTAAGGTTCTTGGTGGTTTATTTGTTTAATAAAGGAAAAACCAAAGAGAAGGCAGTGTAATCTTCCATACCCACACCAGGTCATCCAAGTCTGCCGGAAGGGGCCCCTCGACGGTGCACAGCGGGGCACTGGCCTCGTTGCCTGGGACCTGAGAGAACACAAGCCCCCTACCAATGTGCCCGACAGTGCTCATCTGCCCACGGAACGGGCCCCATCCTGGCCCTGCAGACACTGGCAGTCACAGGCAACAATCCCTAAGCCTCTTCGGGCTTGCAGGGGCAAGACAGGTTGCCTCTCCCGGGCTAAGACACAGCAAAATTCTCTTCAACTAAAACCAGAGCATAAATCCTCTCCATAACCGAGAATCATCTCAGGACACAGTCCCACCTCTTCCTTGGGGGCTTTAAAACACACATCTGTGACCCAAGCAGGTAGGTGAGCTGTGACTTATAAAACAGGAAGGAGGGGTTGGGGTGGGATGTGAGGAATGCGTCACAGAACCAGCTTCTCAGCTCTCCACAGCACTGTGCTTTTTTGCAGGGAGAGGCATCCACACCCCAAACTATACCTGGAGATGCAGGAAAATGCAGGGGAGGAGGAAGAAAAAAAAAAAAAAAGAACAAAGTGGCTATACCACTTCCTCAGAAAGTCATTTAATGCTTCTCTCATGGGTCTCCCCGACCCTGGTGATTTTGCTGAGTCCTCCGGCGCAGGCGGGCTGGCTCTAGCTGGGGGAGCTGCTGTGCTGGGAGTTCGGGGAGTCCTGCTCATTGATGGTGTTCAGCAGCAGGCACGCGGGTGGCCGTGGCAGGTGGGCGTGGCCCGGTTCTCCAGCCTGCTCCTCAGAGGGCTGGCAGAGCCCCTCCTCCTCGTCACTAGGAGGCCGCACGTGGCAGCTGTCGCAGAAGTCCAGGGGCCCATCCAGAGCATCATCGATAAGAGTGCTGAACTCCTTGAGGTCGTCATCATGGTGGCCCCGGTTGCACACACACACCTCAATGCCAGAGTCCCCAGTGAAGCGACGATGCCGGCCAGGCGTCTTGTCTTTGCTGTCAGGGAGTGCGCCACTGTGCTCTGAGCTGTAATCTTTCAGCAGCTCCTCCTTGCATCCCGAATCCTTGTCTAGGAATGCCCCAGGATCCAGCTCCCCGGGGCTGGCCACCGAGCCGCTGGGCTCCACTCCAGGGACTTTGGTGGCTGCTCGGTCAGCTGGCATGTCAGAGGGCTCCGGGTCAGCAACACTCGGGGGTCTCGTGGTGCTTCTGCTGGGCCCGGACAAGGGGCTGTTCTGCGCCTCAGGGGAGCCCCTGGTGGGATCGGTGCCCGGAGGCCCACCACCTGCAGGGCCACACTGAGGGGGCAGCTGCTGCTGCTGTAGCTGGAAGGCACTGTATGGTGGGGGAGGAGTTGGAGGTCGGTTCACCACTTCCTCATAAGGAGGTAGTAAATAGTTTGGCAAAAACCCTAAAATGGGGAGGTAGGGAGGAGAAATTACTGCACTGGCCATCATCCCGGGACAGGTTGCAAAGCTCAAACCAAACATATGCATTGTCCCTTCCCACCCCTGCAGGACAGCCACTAAGTGGCAGGCATAGCTTTTGGTTGTGGGCAGGGGAGAGGTCTGTAATTGTGCAGAGAAAGAGGGACAGTTTGGAGGTGATCTAATCCAGCTTCCTGGCACCTGAGAACCCCTAATCCTGCTTCATAAGCCAGGACTTCCTACCTACCTAGAGTTATGGTACAAGGTCAGGCAAGTGTGGTGGATGGCCAAGAAATAATTCTACCCAGAATGGACCTGTTTCCACAGGCATGCACACCTCATGTTTCTTGCTAGACTATATCTCACCTATCCTGCTGGCTTCAGAGTCAGAGATCCTAAATTAATACTTCCTGACCACTTATTTCTCTTCCCACCCTCCCAGACACACCCCACTTTGGGCCTTTCTCTGGGAGGCTGGAAATGTGTTCTCTCACTCTGGTGTGGCTGGAGGTGGTCTGTGAAGACAAATGAGCAGGATAAAGAGCAGGTCGGAAGAAGAGCAAAGGGGAGGGCCTCTCTCATCTAAGGTCATGAAAACATGCCAGGGAGTCACCTCCTCAATGTCCTGCATGCCCAGAGGCACAGTCATCTCATAACAGTAACTGCTAGCATTTATTGAGCACTTACTATATGCCAGGCACTGTGCTAAGCAACTAATTCTCTTTGACATGGAATTCAAACAGTTATGACCCTTTTAGGTATTTTTTGTTTGTTTTTGGTTTTTGGTTTTTTTGTGCTGGGGATCAAACTCAGAGCCTTGGGCTTGCGAGGCAGATACTCTGACCACTGAGCTAAATCCCCAGCACTTATGACCCTTTTACTTCATAGAACATACTGCAGAAATGCTTTGGATAAACCGCCCAGCTGGGCCTTGAGAGCCACTTGAGGTCATGTGTAAAGAACCCCAGAAGTCTAGAAAATGCTCTTCAGTGAGGCACCAAGCTTCCTGGTTCTCAGGAAGTCCCACCGCCACCCCTATCCCAGCCCCTTTCACGAACACCTCTATTTGGCATGTCATGTGCCAGCAAGCAAACGCGAGGAATTCAGGTCACTGAACTCCGAATCTCAGCTCACTCATATGTCATATTCCACCCAACTATCTGCCCTAAAAAGAAATACAAATCTGGGGGCTGGGGATTTAGCTCAGTGATTAGAGTGCTTGCCTTGCAAGCACAAGGGCCTGAGTTCGATCCCCGGCACCACAAAAAAAAAAAAAAAAAAAAAAAAAAAAAAAGAAATACAAATCTGCTAAAGGAGCAGCGAGTGGCCTTGGCCAGAACTCAGCCACTGTGAGCGTGGGAACTGCCCTGCGGCTCCAGAGAGCTGTGTCACAGCACTTGCTACTCTGCGCTGAAGAGGCACCCTGTGCCTGAACTTTGGAGCCCCTGCACTGTGTGGGGAAAGTGGGCAGATGCCCCTCACCCCCTAGAGGGGCTGTGGCCACTGAGCCACTGTCCTGAGTCCCTGGGGCTGGCTAGGGTGGCTTCTGGTGTACGTACTGAAATAAAATGGCAGCGCTGAGAAATTGTGGGCTTCCCGGTAGGCGATCAGGTTGATCTCATGTTGTCGCTGCTGGGCCTGAAGGCGGTGCTTGGCTCGGCGGTGGTGGCAAACGCAGCAGCAGCTCAGGATGATGATGATGGTCCACACCAGCCAGAACCCTGGGGTGAGGGCAGGCCAGAGAGGCAGGTGCACATGTGAGTGGAGGAGGCAGCACTCGAACAAGGAGGTCCCCAGACAGTACCATGCAGGTCACCACCACTGCTGGGCCTCACTGTTATGTGATGGTTAACCCATCTGTTCATGAATGAACCAGAGTGAAGGGTGTGTGGGTGGGAGATGGCCAGAGAGGGAGAATGATGACATCGCAGAAGGTCAGCCCTTCTAGGGCCTCCAGGGAACTGGGGGAAGGGACCAATGCCCGGGCCTGTAGTTTAGGTTCTGTGGGCATTAAATACAGTGATCTTTTAGGGTAATCTCCTCTTCTCTTAAGAGGTTGGAGAAAATTGAGGCCTATCTCTCCCCTCCTCACCCCAGCTCAGAGGAGCAACTGCAAGGGGCTTCAGAGATGCCCCTAATAAAGGAATCCTTAGGGTTTGACTCTGTCCCCAAAAAGATCAGGGCTTTTTGTCATGTATGCCTCTGTAATACAAAAAGTATTAAAGTAGAGGTAGAAAAATTCTAATTGCCTCAGGCCCACCTCTTCCTAGAGCATAGGACTTCCTGTCCTCCTTCCAACCTGGAAGAATTCCATCTCCCACTGCCAGTCCAGCCCAGCCCAGGTTAGACTCAGGCGTGAACAGCCTGCTCTCCTCCTCTCAGGTCGAGGGAGGGCTAGAGGAGCAGGCAAAGGCTTCAAGCCCCCTCTTTCCCAGCAGTGCTGCCTTGGCAAACCCCAATATAAGAGCATTTCCAATTTCCAAATGCATGCAGAAAAGGCTTTCAAATATTTTTAAATTAATGTACAATTTTGCTCAGAAATTGAGCATGCACATGTGCACACATATTTGAAAAAAAGACCATGGAAAACACAAAAATACATCTTTAGGTGGTACAATTGTAAGAAATTTAAACTTTCTTCTCTCAAATTATGAAATTAGAAACAAATTAGATTTAAAGAGTATCTGTGACTAATTTTATCTTTACTGCTTTTTATTTTTTAAGTTAGTACTTTTTTTTTTGGTGCTGAGGATTAAACTCAGGACCTTGTGCTTAAAAGGCAAGCACTCTAACCATTGAGCTAAATCCCCAGCCCCTAGAATCTTATTTTTGACACATAAAAGCATTTCTGATATTAAATGAAAAGGGCAGATTATAAAATAGTATGATCCTAATTTTTTTCTATATGGTTTTTGATTATCATTGATTTAATTTCAATAAGACCAATGAAGTCATAGATACAAAATGATTATAAATTTAAATTAAAACATGAGGAATGCAATCTCATCTGCCAAGCTTCCATGTATTTTTCAAATTACTACAGATTTTTGAGGGGGTGGGTATTGAACTCAGGGCCTTGCACTTGCCAGGCAGCTCTCTACCACTTAAGCTAAATCCCCAACCCCTAGATTTTATTTATTTTTGACTGACATATAATATGATCCAATTTTCACTTTAAAAAAGTAAATATAGGACTGCTGAGCACGGAGTTGCATGCCTGTAATCCTACCAATCAGGAGGCTAAGGCAGAAGGATCACAAGTTCAAAACATGCCTGAGCTATATAGCAAGATCATGTCAACAAACTCCCCTTGCTCCCAGCCAGGCACAATGGCTCATGACTGTAATCCCAACACTCTGGGAGGCTGAGGCAGGAAGACTGAAAATTGGAGCCTGGCCTGAACAACTTAGTGAGACCCTGTCTTATTATAAAATAATTAATAAAGGAGCTTTGGATGTAGCTCAGAGAAAAGGTCCTGGATTCAATCCCCAGTACCAGAAAAACAATGAAGAGTATAATAGATCCTGAGTGACACAGTTCAAAGACAGGGCACTTGCCTAGCAGGTGCAAGGCCCTGGGTTCGATGTCCAGTATCTCTCTCTCTCTCTCTCTCTCTCTCTCTCTCTCACACACACACACACACACACAGATATATATACATACATATATATATATATATATATATATATATATATATATATATATATATAAACAGATTTTTAAAAAAAGGTCAGTAAGCTAACCGGGACATTATTCTGGATGACAAGACAACAGATTTTTCCGGAACCAGTTCCTTTTTTTTTTTTGGTGCTGGGGATCGAACTCAGGGCCTTGTTCTTACTAGGCAAGCGCTCTACCACCTGAGCTAAATCCCCAGTCCTAGTTCCTTCATTTTTTGCTCATCTGTATTTTTAATTTTTCTAAGATGAACATGTACTTTTTCCCCTATCCCCCAATACTGGGGTTGAATCCAGGGGCCTTCATGCTGAGCTATATATCTATCCCTGACCCTTTTTATTTTGAGACAGGGTGCTGGGATTTCAGGCATGTGCCGTCATGCCCAGCTCAAGTATGTACTTCTTTATAGTAGATAGAATATTTTCTTCATCAATAAAAATTTATCTGAGGAAACCAGGAGTGGTGCACACCTGTAATCTGAGCACTCTGGGAGGCTGAGCCAGGGGACCACAAATTTGAGCTCAGCCCAGGTAATTTTAGTAACTGAGTGACACCTTATCTCAAACTAAAAAATTAAAGAAACAGCTGGAGCTCAGTGTATGGCCCTGGGTTCAATGTCTGGTACCAAAAAGAAAAATCCTTCACTCTCCCCTAAATACTTGTAGGTGAATAAATCCCCAATTTTTCTACATTAATACACAGAAAGTAGCTGGGGATTTAGCTCAGTGATTAGAGTGTTTGCCTTGTAAGCACAAGGCCCTGAGTTTGATCCCCCGCACCAAAAAAAAAAAAAAAGATCAGACCTGGCATTGGTGATGTGTCTAACAAGGCTCCTTCCCTATCCCCCCCAGGGTGTCCCTGCTGGATATCCCCACCTTGTCCAGGTGAGAGCATAGCGACATGGTCACCCGGCTGTACCAGGCTGGCCACACTGCTCCACAGCTCCCAGAGGTTTTCAGCAGCCAGGGCGTGACTGCACCATGATTTCCTGTGACTGCTGGCTGACCCGAGACGACCATGTGAGAGGACCCTCGGGCACAGCGGAGGCCAGAAAGGAGGACAGGAGCGAACTGGCTACTGACGCAGGTCTCACATCTCCCCTCCTCCCAGGTGGGGCTGAACTCAAGGAGGATACAAATAAGCACAGTGCCTTCCGCTTAAGAGCCTGGCTGGAGCCGGAGTGCATGACTCAGTAGCTGCTGCTCTGTGCACCTGTACTCAGCAGAACCCTACAGGCCTTCCTACTCTGCATTACTTTGCACAGTTTTTAAGAGATGAACTCTCTCTGTGCCACCCGGGCTGGTCTTGAATTCATGAGTTCAAGTGATACTCACATCTCAGCTTCCCAAACAGCTGAGGCTACAGGCATGTGCCACCATGATCAGCTTGGTTTTGTAAAAAAATACATTCTCCCATCAGATAATCAGCATCTAACTATATGTTTACCCTCCAAGTCATTTTTTCAGTAGTACTTTACCTACGGGTAAACTAAGGCATTATTTTTAAGCTTTCATAACTTTTTTTTTTTTTTTGGTGCTGGGGATCAAACTCAGGGCCTTGTGCCAGTGAGGCAAGCACTCTAACCACTGAGCTAAATTCCCAGCCCCTCATAACTTTTTTTAAACTTTTTTTTTTTTTAGTGGTACAAGACACGAAACCTAGGACCTTGCACATACTAGGCAAACGCTCTACCACTAAGCTACATCCTCAGCCCATAAAACTGTGATTTTTTTTTTCTGGTGGGGGTGCTGGGGATTGAACTCAGGACCTTGTGCTTGCCAGGCAAGTGCTCTACCACTTGCGCTAAATCCCCAGCCCAAATCTGTGATTTTAATAAGAAAATTTCCTGCACTGTTCATCAAATATTCCTGGTTTTCCTTCTTCTGGACATTTGGTTAGACTGGGACTTTTTTTGTTTGTTTTTTGAGATAAGATCTATGTAGTCCATGCTGCCCTTGGACTTACTATATAACAGCATAGGCTGGCCTTGAACTTGCGGCAATCCTCTTGTCTCAGCCTCCCAAGAGCTTGGATTACAGGCATGCATCACCATACCTGACTGTTCTGTTTCTCTGAGACAGGATCTTGCTATGTGGCCCAGGCTGTCCTTGAACTCACTATGTAGTGCAGACTGGCCTTGAACTTGCAGTGATCCTCCTGCTTCAGTCTCCTGAATGGTGAGATCACAGGTGTACTCCTCCAGGCCTGGCCTTAGACTTGGACTTCTAGCCTTCCCTCCCGCCCCACAATGATTTGGTGAAGCTCTGAAACTAGTTCTAATACTGAACTGGGATTGGAAATGACTTATGTCATGTAGAGGCCAGAACATCTCTAGTAGATGAGAGGTCCTCCATTAGTTTTCCTTCTGCCACGGATACTGGCAGCACTCTGGATGGTCATTTCATTCTATCTGACCCACCTTTACCATGCACCAGCAGTGTGAGATTTCTGGGGAGAAACTAACCGGGGAGCAAAATTTTTTGGGCCTAGCAGCATAATGGGGTGTCAGTACAGGTACAGAAAAGATCCCTGACCAGTGGGTCCCACTTGGTGGGAAGTCAGATGTGGCCCTCGAAATCTGATCCTCTCAGGAGATGCTGGTTCCCTGTGGAAGCTGTTTCACCAGCTTCCAAAGGGGGAGCACTCTGGCCAGTTCTTATGGAGTTGAACCAAATTTTAATCTTTTAGCTGTATTTCAGAAACAAGGAAGAAAGTTGAAAAAGTAAAATTTAATGAAAGATACACACGAGAATACAGAAATACCTCCCCTCTTGCCCCATGCACGTTCCCAGAGATTAGACTCCTCAATGACAACTTTGCAAGTTGTGACCTTGCTCTGGGGAGCATCTGTCATGCTAAACAACATGGAAAACATGTTTTTAAAAACAATTACAGCCCAATGCAGGAACTGAGTCATGTGCCCCAGAGTTCACTACAAACTTGGGAAAACACCACTCCTCCACGACTGGCAGGAAATTCCCCATTAGGCACCAAAGCACACTGTAAGTTCGCTCTCCTTCCTTCCATCGCTCGGATGGTGGGTGACTCCCTGCCCTTTAGAGCTCGCATCAAGAGCACCTGCCACTGCCACTTGGGAAAAGGCCTGAATTTCAAAAATGAAGACTTCAGAGATTTGCACCTTCCTCTGAAAGACCAGGAACTGATGAGTAAAAATGACTGCAGATCGGGAGGAGCTAGAAGCACGTGGGCTGGGTTCAAATCCCAGCTCACGATAACCATTTCTTCCAGCTTCGTGACTCTGGTCATTTCGTTTCTACTTCCCTCATCCATGAAATGGGAAGAATAATCACTGTAAGGACCACATGAGTTAATGTATGTGGAATTGTCGGAACCCTGTCTGGTGTATGGAACATTCTCTAGCTTATTACTATTGCTGTTGTTACAGGCATAGCCACAAATGGGAAGAATTTCCTTTAAATTTCTCTTTTAACCTGCCTGAAAATATTCCATAAAAAACATGGGTTAGGAACAAGTCCAAAATCTGCTTCTAGGTTCTGTTCTTGGCAAAATTCACTGGAAAGTCAGGCACCCTCCCATTTATTCCTCCTATTCACTGAGCCCCCGCCACGGACAAGGTGCTGTGTCAGCCGATCCTAGCTCCCCTGCTCTCATCAGCCAAACCAGGGAAACCTGAACCTGGAGTAAGATTTCCCCCAAAGGGCAATATGGACTTTTCCCTGGAAAATACAGCTCAGTAGGTGGCAAGAGTGCTAGGATGAGAAGTGGGTGGCCTGGCTCTCGGCTGCCTGGCTCTGAGGACATTTCTGTACTCCCCAGGTCTCCTTTGCTATACCCGTTGCAGGGCAAGCAAACAAGCACACAGGCCATGAGCAGGAGGCCCAAGGAAAATGGCAGTGGAGGGAGGCTCATCTGCTTCTCAGCTGCAACCAACAGGGCAGGTGCCTAGTGTCCCCACCTCAGAGAAACAGGTTGACATGCGTACCCAGCAGGGTTGTTTCAGGTAAAATGGGATGATGATGATGAAGACTCAACTTAGTGCCTGGGAAAATTCTATCCATATAAGCTCTCCATTTCCCACTTCTTCTCAAGCAAGTCCCACAGCTAGGGCAGTAGCTCTTTCTCGTAGAGCTCTGGTTTATGGCTTCTTCTGCCTGGGAAGACCTTCTCTCCTTCTCCCTGTATCATAATCCTGACCACCCTTTAAGGCCCACTTCAAATGCCACCTCATCTATGTAGTCTGCCAGAATCCTGTCCAGCCAGCCAAATTCCCTTTGAACATTCACAGCAGAATTCTCACACACACACGCGCACATGCACACACACACATGCACACACACACACACACACACACACACACACTCCAACTGGCACACATATTCCACCCTCACTTCTCTGCTAGATTCCCATCCTGATGTCAAGACTTATGTCTGCCCCAAAGTGCCTAGCACAGATGAGGCCATGGTATCCACAAGGGGCTTGCTACAGTTGCAAATTCTCAGACTTGCCGCTGACCTGTTGCTTCAAAACCTTTGGACTGGGGGATATAGCTTGATAGTAGAGAACTTGCCTAGCATGTGCAAGGCCCTGTGTTTCATCCCCAGTACTGTAAAACAAAATAAAAACAAAAACAAAAAACAAACCAAATTTTTTTGGTTTGGGAGTAGGGCCTAGAAATCTGTGTAAGGTATGTAAGAAATTCTGGACCATCAAAGTTCAGGACCATTAGCCTAAGAGTTTGCCCAATGACTAAATGACAGAATGATGAATTAAAACAGAAATGCCATACAAATGCATGGACATAACGATAATGATGACCACGTCTTTATAGCCCCAACCACTGCACTGGTAAAATAGGATCTTTGGTTCCTGTCTTGTACAGGCCCAGTAATTAGTTTAAATTACAACAGATTGAAAGGGTGTTGGCCAAAGCCCAAGTATGGGTATGTGTGTGTGTCTGTATAAAGTGTGTATGTGTGACAGTCCTCAGTACAGTAAAGGTAAACTCAGTTTACTAGAGAT
Organism: Hystrix cristata; assembly: GCA_004026905.1. NCBI lineage: Eukaryota > Metazoa > Chordata > Mammalia > Rodentia > Hystricidae > Hystrix > Hystrix cristata. The sequence goes on along the minus strand of PVJO010016101.1, from coordinate 24,770 downwards.
AAAAGGATTGGAAGTAGCATTTCTTCCCAAAGGCAACTATAGATACAGAGCAGTGATGGTGAACCTTTTAGAGCTTACAATGACAACAAATAGCCTGCTGTGGCACACATACGATAGGTTTGCCACCACTGTTACAGAGGTACCTCCTCTAATGAAAACTCTGGCAAGGATTTCCTGGCTGAAGATTTTTCTTATCAACCAATCCAAAGCCCCTTGCATTTTTGGCAAGGTTGAGAGGCAATAAAGAGAATATGGTTTAAAACAGTGAAAAATACAATTTTGCTGAGAACCTCATGGCTCATTCCGACACCTAACTTCCCTTCTATACATTTCCAGCAGAGTCCAGGCCTTGCATAAGGAGGGAAACCAAAGGAGCTACTGTGAAGGACAGAAGAGACACCAGGTGTCGCCTGACTGAGAAGCCACTGCTGGGTACAGGCGAGAGGAATGTTTTCAGTCTCCAACCCCTCTAAAATTTGGCAATCACAAAGTAACCTGTACAATGGGGAATCTTTTCTCTCCAAGTAGACACTTGTCTCTGTCTGCCTGCCTTCTCTCTGCAGCTGACCATTACTGGACAGAGAATGGGCCCGCTCTTCCTCAAACTTTCTCCAAGTCCTTGGACTGAAACACCTACTTCCCAGACAACCTCCCTGCCATCTGGGTCTCCTGGTTCCCACCACCTCACTACTACCCAGTCTGGGCTTTGGTGACCCAACTCTCATGACCATTGAGTCTGCTCTGCCACCGGCCCAGAAGGCTCTGTCAATCTGAGTCTGGGCCATCAGCAACTCCATTCCTTTCCACAATTGATGCTGCCTGGGCCAGTTCCCAGAAAAACAAACTAGCTCTGTGCCTATGGGGCAACCGGGCTTGAACTTTTGTTTTAACAACAGGTGGGAGGGAGAATTTGAACCCTGTGGTTATCTGCCTTTTAAAACATTTAAACACAGTCAGTCCACCTGTTTGGCACTTGGTGCTCTCTGGTCTGTTTCTCAGCCCCACCTCTTCTAAAATAGCAACAATTCTGTGTCCACCTTTGCCTCAGCTTATGAATACAGAAGCCTGGTGGGGATGTGGGAGCCCTGGCCCTCCAGCACTGGACCGCCCTGGAAATCCTTAGTCCTCAGTCCTGGAAAGGGAGAGGTGAGGGTGAGGGAGAGGTTCTGTTTGGAGGATCCACCCTGCTGTCTGTCACAGACAACTACATTTCACAGGGAGAAGCTTCCTAGCCAAGAGTCCCATTTCCTTGCCAGACCAAACAATAGTCCTAGCTGCTTTCCTATCACATCACTGATGTTGGGGGAATGGGGTGAGAGGGAGGGGGAAAGGGAGCAGAGACGGTGGGTGTAAGAGCACAGTTTAACAAAGGAATCCCCAGTTCATTTCCATGCAGAGGCAGGGATGGGGGCTCAGAATCATTTAGGGCCACAGTCTACAGTTTCCTCTATCAAAAGACAGCTGGGAGAACCACTACAATGTCAGTTCACTGGGGCCACTCTGCCCAAAGGAACCCTTATCCTTCTATTCTTATGGGTCTCCTGATTCCTACTACCTCCCCTACCACACCCCATTCCCATTTTATCCTTCCCCCCATCCTTCCACTATTTAGCAGCCTAGAGCTCTCATATGAGTTCTCAGACAATCAGAGAACAAAGCATATTAGTCGAAGCCACCTGGGCCACAACAGCAATACCACTGTTGTGAGGCTGTGGAAATGCAGAAGGTCCCAGCCTCCAGCGAAATCAGCGGGAAGAGGAGGGCTGTTTCCAACAGGACTCAGCTAATGGCAACAGGCTAGATACACTGGAGAAGCCTCCGGATGCCTTAGCTTGCAAAATGGGGAAGAAAGAAAGGGGCTGAGCCACAAGCACTCTCTCTCTCCAGAAGGAATTCACAGCAGAGACCTAGGAGAAAATGACTGCTTTGAGAGGAACCCACAGGAGAAGAGGCAGCTCTGTGAGGCTCTACCAGGGACGCTGGAAGCCTCGTGGGGTTCTGTAATAAAGTGGCACCGTCAGCATGTAAAGCCAGCCCAGCGTCCATAGCAGCGTGGTGGCAGGAAAGAGAAGCGGGGCTGAGGGCACCAAGATGAGTCCCAGTGCTGGGAGGTAGCTCGGTGGCAGAGTGCTTGCCTGGCATGTCAAGAACCTGGTTTCATTCTCTAGTACTGGGAAAAGAAGAAGAGGAGGAAGAAGAAAAACCCAGGGGAGGAACACTGGCAACAGGCTAGCAACCATGGCCCCACGGGAAGCTCAGGCCATAGTGTCTCGTCCCTGGCCCAGAGCCCTGCTTCTCCACGCAGGGACCACTTTCTGAACCCAAAACCAGGCAGCTCACCAGCACTGTCCCCAAGAGCCACAGCAAGGGCTGGCCAGTCTGTGGTTCCCAGGGCAGGGCAAGACGTGGGCCTGGGGTGCCCAGAGCCCCTGGGCACATACTTACACCAGAGCTCATAGTAGTAGTTGCAGCACTGAGACTGTCCACAGCAGTGTCCTGTGTCACAGACATAACTCTGATTGTTGGTACCCACGCAGGCTTCCTTGTCCTAAAAACAAAAACAAAAACAAAAAACCAAGAAGCACTTTATCATATTAAACTGGAGCTTTTAAAAATACCAATTTTTTTCACTTCCCCTTCCTCCTGGTCACTTGCCTGTCCATCCACAAAGCTATGGCAGTTTCCTTATTTCATTAAGGAAAAGGGCTTAAAAAGAACTACACAACACACTCTGGGAGGCTGATACAGGAGGACCCCCCAAGCTCATGCCCAGCGTGGTCAATTTGCCAACTTACGACTTAGCAAGACCCTGTCTGAAAATATAAAATAAAAAAAGGGCTGGGATGTAGCTCACTACGAAGGCCCTGGGTTCAATCCCCAGTACCACAAAATGACAGCAGAGTTTAGGTTTATTAAGGCTTTTATTAGGTTTTTACGCAAAGCCAGCTGGTAAAGGGTGAGGTCCCTCAGAAGGGAAAGAAAAGGGCTGTTTCCTTTTTTTCATGTCCAAGCAGAAACATTTCGTGATCTGGTATTAAACTCAGCTGGTAAGAAGGGATGATTCTCCTGGAATTAGCACAATGTTTTAAATAAAACCAGCTCCTCTGTGAAATTTCCTGGAGTAATCAATGCAGCAGGGACACTAGGATTAGCATCCAATCAGTCATTTCATTCGCTCTTCAAAACACACATTCCCCAAGGTTATCTACTGTGAGATTCAACAGAGGGATCAGCCTGCCCCTCAAATTCGTTACTCTTCAGGAAAAGGCAACCTGGTTAGGTGACCTGGTCCAATTTCAATTTGCTTGATCACTTTTGCTTATCAATGTTTTCTCAGGAATTCACAGTGGATGCAGGAATTATACTATCCCTCATCAGGGACAGCGTCATAAAGGGCAGTGCTGAGGAACCATCTAGCAGTTTGCCAGATTCTATTCATATCGCTGCTGGATGGGGATGATGGCGATGGATACCTTTTAAAAATATATTTCACATTTAAGGTGTGAAATATGCTCGCAGCCAACCCTAACCTCAGCCCAATGTGCACGTTGGGGTATACCGTGCACAAGACAATGGCTAAAGTCTTCTGCAGAATCTGGCTTCCAAACCTTCTTTGTTCCTAGACACCCAGTCTTTGTGCCAAGCACTGTGTTGGGTGAAAGGGATACAAAAATGAAGAAGACATTGTCCCTATCTTCAGGAAGCTCAGAGTTAAGAAAATCCTGCTCAGCAAAGAAACTCAAACCACAGGATTGTGTTTGAGACTGCTCAGGCTGACCTTGCCCATGGTGCACATCCGGGTGGGCAGCTGCCAGTGGAAAGTTAAGTCACATGGCCGGGTTCTCCTCTCTGGGCCTGGCTTTACTACGGTGCCTACTTGGCCCCAGGTATAAACAAGCACTCCGTGACAGTGACAGTCTACAGAGCTGAAGGCCAGGCAGCAACAGTACAGGTCCCTAGAGCCACAGGGAGACGACAGGAGAAAGAAAGGGCTGAGCACAGATCTCCAGCTTAGCCCAAGACCTACACACCTTTAGGTTTTTCTTGGTCTTTAAAAGCATTACGTCCTGAGAGAAGTGGGCTGGTTGGCAATCCATTCAGCACCTCTTCTGTCTCTCAGAAGCTATTCCTGTTTCCCATTCCCATTCCCTGTTCCTATTCTCCAATAAATTTTCCTACTCTTAAAAAATAAATAAATAAATAAATAAATAAAAGCATTACCTCCTGTTATAAAGGAGTTTAGGATGAAGAAAACATGGGAAACACTATTCACGAGCTCTGAAAATGAGGGTTTCACATAACACAAATAGAGGTTTTCTTCATATTTACCTTCCCAAGCCCACCAAAAACAGATATCCAGTAAGTGGCTGTCCAGGTGGAGGCCTCCTCGAAGGCCTGGGACAAAACAGAACTGTGCTTGCTGATCTGGCTGGAACCAGCCTCTGTGGCCTCAAAGCAAGACACTGCTTTCAGAACACCGAAAATCCTCAGCCCCATTTACCAGGCCCCGCACATGCCGTTTTTCTGGCCCTGGCCTGTAAGAGCACAGTTCAAGTGTCCACACGGTTTCTGAAAGAGGCCAAGCTGCCTACATCCCAGCACACGAAAGACTCCAGTGACACTTCTGCCTGGAAAAAGTCACCAGACGAGTCCTGGTCTCTGAACCCAGCACAGCCAGCAGGTCCTGTGAGACGTGACAGGCGTGCAAGCGAACATGCTGGAGACCCAAACCAGTGATGCCCACATGAATGCCGGGGTCAGCTTTTCTTTCACTTCTTCCAGGCCTGGGGCAGAAGACCTGGGCTTTGCCCTTTCTTAGGGAGACCACAAAGAACCATTACGGCACCGTTTAATCCAGTTCCTCTGATGCATTTTAACCAAGATATCTGGTTCCCTGCGCTTTTCCACTCACCCAAACACAGTCACCAAGCTGCCTGGTTGTAGGAACTGTTCTTTTCTGCTGCAGGGGGAAGGAAAGGCAGCAGAGAGGCTGCACAGGGACTGGGCTCAGGGGCCACACAAGGAAGAAGTGAAACGGTGAATCTGGGGGTGAGAGATGGAGCATGAGATGACCCGCTGGCATGAGGAGAACCTGGCAGCTGTGGCTGGGCCCAAGGAACGGGACTTCAGACAGGTCACTCGATGGCCATAGGTTAGTTAGGCTGATCTCTAACTTCTTCAGTCCTGAGGCTTGTGTGTGTGCCGGCACACTAGCAACTGAACCCACAACCTCTCTCATGCTTGCTGAGTACAGATTCCATCTACCCCAGTGTTCCACCCTAACCACTCCCTCAACTGTCTCCAACAGAGCAGCCTCAAGCCAGCAGGAGGCCTTCTAAACTGTGTGCCTCCCCACCCTCAACAACAGCAAGGGGCAGCCACTTAAGAGGACTCACAATGACCTTCAGAAGGCTCAGACTTCACAAGGCTCAAGTGGCTAAGACTCAGCCAGAACAGGGTTCAAAGCCCAGCTCTCATTACTAGGCTTATTAGCTGAGTGGCTCTGGGTAAGGTACTGAGCTCCCTGGGTAAGGTACTGTCAACATTATTCAGTGAACCATATTGCTAGGCATGGAAGGCCATCAAACAACACTTCGCCTTTACTGAGCATTATTTCAGGACAGTAAAGCACACTATGGCAATGAGGGCTGTTCCAAGAACATAAAGAAAACAATTTGAGAGAATGCAACAGAGAGGCCAAAGATGAGAGGTTCCCAGTGTCCTTCACGATTACCTGTGCTTTTCTCCAAAGCCTCTTCAAGCACGTTACACACATTATAATCTGAAGAGTGGGCACTAGGTGTCCCTCCCACCCAGCCTTTCTCCTGTGGATGAATCAGAGAATGAACTGGGACCTCCCTGCGGGCAGGAGTGGCACCCTCTTGTTCCCTCTACCTTCCCCAGGATGAGCACCATGCTGGGAGAGGCTGTGCTGAGCATCTTTGCAGATGCAGGGAGGCTGCAGAAGAGCAGCTCTGTGTGCCCAGCAGTGCTCGGGGCCTGGCACTGTTTGAATTGCCTTCCAGGTCGTCTTTCATGAAACTTGACAGCAACTCTGTGAAGTGGGTAGGAAGAAGGAATTGAGGCCCAGAGAGGCCAAGGAACACACCCAGTGTCACGAAGCTAGGAAGTAATCCCATCCAGATCCTAAGCCTCTAGCCATTAAGCTGCAGCTTCCTTGGGTAGTTGCAGTAAACCTATTCAGTTGCCTTCCATACTTAACTGCTTAACTAAAATCCCCAAGCCAAACAAAACCGACATTCACTGCTGATGTAAAGACAAGGACCTGGCCCTGGGGTCTCCAGACTTGGGAACCACGCACTTTCCTTTCTACTCAGCATTCAGAGGGGCAGCAGCTCGAGGCTGCTCCTTCCTGGCTCCTATTTTCACATTGCTCTTCCAAAAAGCAGACCAGTACCTCAGCCAAGTGGACAGGGGCCTGCATCCTCCTTTCAGCATTAACCAAGCATCCCACTGTACACCAGCATGAGGACAGTAGGCAAATGAGCAAAGAGTCATGACCGCTGCTCCTACACAGCCTGTAATGAAAGAATCACACAGACAAAACCACGGCTAGATAAGACCGGGGACTAACTAACCAAGAGGTTCCCAAACTGGCTTCCAGGAGGTAGGCGAGCTTGAACCGAGGACAACAGGACAGTCGGAAGGCCAACAAGTAGAAGAGAGGGACAAGGCAAACAGCCCAGGCAGAGGCAATTGTACAGCGAAGCTCTTTCGTTGGAAAGAATAGGGAAGTAAGGTATGGGAGACCAGACTGGCAGGTAACAAGATCGGATCTGCATTTTAAAGATAGCTCAGTGATTAGAGTGCTTGCCTTGCAAGCACAAGGCCCTGAGTTCGATCCCTGACACCCCCCCAAAAAAAAAAAAAAAAAGATACTTTCTTCTGGCAATGTTTTCATTTGCAGAAGCAAAATTTACAAGTTGTTTTTCTTTTTTTCCAGTTTTTTGAGACAGGGTCTCATGTAGTTCAGGCTGACCCTGAACTCACTTTTTACCCCAGACTGGCCTTGAACATGAGGTGATTCTCCTGCCTCAGCCTCCCAAGTGCTGGGATTACAAGTATGTGCCACTATGCTCGGCTAAACCGAGCATATTTTTTAAAGATCCTAGAAATAGAACTTGTCAAAAAAGGACTTTTGTATGGAGGGAAAAAAAAAAAAGAGAGAGGCTCTAATGCCCCAGCCCTCATCTCAGGAATGCCTGGGGCTATTACCAGGATCCTCCTTTGTGTAGGTCTGTGCCTTACAGCCTAGTACCAAGTGACCAGTTCAAAAGACAGGTCACTAAAAAGACATGTGATCACCAAACAAAAACTTACTACAGCTGAGCATGGTGGTGCCTGCCTGTCAACTCAGCACTCTAGGAAGCTGAGGCAGGAGGATCATAAGTTCAAGACCAGCCTGGACCACCCAGTGCCTTAGTGAGAACCTATCTCAAAATAAAAAATAAAAAGATCCAGGGATGTAGCTCAGTGCCAAGTCCCTAGGTTCAACCTCCAGTAAAACACACACACCCTAGCACAAAGAAGAAACAAACAAAGTCAACATCAAACTGGAAAGAACATTTTTACAATGGGAAAGGCAGAACAATGTGCCTTTTGCACATATGCAAAAAATTATCTCATCTCGTTGGTGGCAGCATCAACCGTGGGACTAAGAACATTTTCTTAACAGTTTAACAGTTTCCATGTCTTGTAGTTACTATTCTTAGCTGAGCCACCACAAAGGTCAGTTTAATAAGCATAAGAGCTTTGTAGGTGCCAGCATGGACACTGGGTAGTAATGGTTCTCCAGGCGTGGTTTTAATTTGCCAATTTACGGGGCTGGAAAACTCTGCTAGCAACTGGCTAACAGCATCATCTTCACATCCTTAAGAGAACATTACAGTTTAAAAGTTTAAGCATGAAAAATAAGAAAATTGAAGCCATCACAGGATGCTAAAGCACTGCACGCCAAATCTCTTGGCTGCTCGATGTGAATGAACTCGGAGTACCACTGCTGGTCCTCCTGCAGGAGGGAGCAGGGTCAACTCCCAACGGACACGTTCAGTTCTCCACATCATGTATGTGTCGACCCCTCTTAGCCACACCACGTGCCAGACACTGTGGATGCTACAGCCATAGCAGTGAGCAGAAATGGGAGGATCAGGGCAGGGGTTAATGATACAGCTGAGTAGGTAACTTTAAAAGTTCTTCTATTATGAAATCCCCAGAAACACTGGCCATATAACAGTTATCCTTTAAATCACACAGCTGAACTTGCAAGAAAGCAAGAAAGATCCCCAGGGGCCAAAAATGATAGGTTGAAACTAGAAACCAGACTCCTAAATGAGTCAGGCCCTTCCATGCCTGGAGAGTACGGTAGTTGGTTGATCCTGAGCCCATCTGAAACCAGAGCTGGAGCATAAAGCTGGGACCCTCAAAGAGAGAGAACAGGCTGGGGGTGAGGGGAGCCCACTAGCACACAGTGACAATTAGACAGCTCCAGATGGAGATGGCCAAGTATCTTCTCTAACAATCTATGATCAAAGGGCTTCTCTCAAGCTAACTTGAAATCTGAATTGTACTGACTGATCTGAGAATGCTCAAGCTAAAAAAATTTTTCTTTGCATCTGAGACAGGGCCTCACTATGTATTTCAGGCTGGCCTTGAACTATGTACCCTGGGCTAGCTTCAAACTCACACCAATCCTCTTGCCTCAGCCTCCTGAGTGCTCAGATTACAGGCTTGAGATCAAGACCAACCTGAACCACATAGCAAGTTCAAGCCAACCCGAACAGAACAGTGAGACCTAGTCTCAACCCCCACCCCTGCCAAAAAAAAAAAAAAGAAGAGAATGGAGGGGAGGCAATATTCAGTATTTCAAGAGACAACTTTCCCAGACATTTTCCCAGAATTGATTAAAAACATGAAATTTTCACACAATAATAAATTCACTTCTAGGAACACTGTACGAAACTGCAGAACAACAAAAAAAGATCTTTTTGTTTGTTCTGAGGCAGGGTCTCACTATGTAGTTCAGAGTGGTCTTGAACTCATGATGTAGCCCAGGCTAGTACTGGGATTACAGGCTGAGTGTTGGGATTACAGGTGTGCACCACTATGCCCGGTAAAAAAGACCTTGAATGCATCCTAGTGGGGAAGACCTGCAAATAACAAATAAAATTAGAATTTAAATAGTAGTAAGCCCCCCAAGGATAATAGGAAAACAGGACAAAATTAGATGGTGCGGTCAGGAAAGGCCTCTCTAAGAAGGTAACCTCTGAACTGAGTCCTGAATGGTAGAAGGAGTCAGTATCCAGGCATAGCAGTGCACCCATGTAATCCTAGCATTCTGGGAGGCTGAGGCAGGAGGACCCCAAGTTCAAGCCTGACCTAAGCAATTTATTGACTTAGTGAGACCCTGTCTCAAAACAAAAAAATAAACCATCCCCAGCTCTAGACATAATGTTCAAATTTGAGAAATGCTGCCCTAGATGTACAACAAACATACAATAAACAATTCATGGCCTCCAAAAATGGAACATACTAAAGTTCTTTTTCTAGAATTCCTCAATAGTACCTACTTAGAATCAAGGCATATTAAATTACTTATATGCTTTCTACCTCTTTCCATAAGAAACACACACAATATTTCACAAAGATAAATTCTGAAAAGTGACACATTAGTCAGGTACTCTCCCATCCATGACAGTCCTGCTACTGCCAAAGTTGTACTGCACCTGGGTCCTCATTAAACACCCCCCAGAGCAGTCCGCAGAGAAATTAAAATTCATTTCCTGTTGCTAGTAGGAACCCGAATAACAAACTCAAAAAGAGCCACCTGACCTGGTAGGAAAATCCCAAAGCAAAGATCAGAAGTTACACCATACTCCAAGGTTTCCTAAGGTCTACCTGTGACTTCCTAGCACGTGCAGGCCTATGGGGCTGGGCTCCTGAGTGCTACGATTACAGGATATTCAGTCACCCTTGGACACCCAGAAGGCAAGGCAGCCCCACCTTGAGGTATCCCCAGCAACCCCTCATCACTAGCCTCTTCTGCCACAGAAGAAATCCTGAGAGATACAGCTCCTTTAGCAAGTGCTGGAGCAGAAAACTGAGGGGAAAAATAGCAGGCAGTAGGCGGCTGTGCAAGTGAGTACCAGGTGGCACACAGACACGGCAGGCAACCGTCATCTGTCCACAGCTGATCCCAAGAGGCAGGTCTATGCCTATATGGTACCTTCATTTTTCAACTTTTTTTGGGGGGAGGGTTCTGGAGATCAAAAACAGGGCCCTATTTATTTATTTACATAAATAAATCCAAGCTGGGCATGGTGGCATATGTCTGTAATACCAGCACTTGGCAGGGCTGAGACAGGAGGACTGCCTCGAGTTCTGGGCCAGCCTATGCTACACAGTGAGCCACTGTCTAAAAACAAAAACAAAAACAAAAACAAAATCCAGATTCCCAGTTTCTCCTGAAATATCAAGGGCCATACTCCAACACAGCCATGAGAGACTGGGGCAGACATGTGTATGAGCCCAAGCTTCACAGTTCTCCGTACACAGATCCTCCCCCACAGTGGACTATGATCCCCTGTGCTTGGCTCAGTCATGTCACCACCGGTCCCTGAGGGCATGTGACTGTCCTGTCCTGCTGTAAAGCACAGAGTGGACTGTTCACCCCTCATCCTGAGGGTAAGGCAGGCTGAAGAGACCTAAATATAAGCATCTACATGAGGCTCAAGCAGCACCTTACAGGCCCGTGTCAAACAGATGCTTCCACAAAGAAGGGGCACTCTGCTGCATGAGGTGAGCACTTTCTATAACCAGGGGACTCTGCCTCGCAGCATGGGAAGGAGAGAACCGGTTCTGCCAGGGACTGTGGACAGAGCACCAGGAGAGGTGCTTTTCCTATTTATAGCAGAGGAGAAAACAGGTTCAGAGCAGTTACACAGCTAGAAAGTTTTCTGGACCTAATACCCACAAGTGTTAGGAGCAAAAAGCAGAGTTAAATGGCCAAGGGTGAAGAAGTGGACATTAGTGGAGAGAACTTCATGCTTAGGGATTATCCTAAATTTTCATGCTTGGTCCAAACACAGGCACAAAAACAACACATAAGAGACAGACTTGGCCTTTAAGATACTTTGCAATAACTCAACTGTTAGTTTATGCTTCAATTTTTATTGCTGAAGAGCTTCCTATTCTAAGTCCATTTTGCCTCTCTGTCAGTACAATCTAGTCGACAAAATTTATTGTTAAATATTATTTGTAATATGGCAGACCATCATTTGGAGCAATGATGATACGTACATACATAAAACACATATAAATTAATGCTATCACTCACATCTGTACAAAATGCTCAAGCTTTTCAAACCTCTGTAACAGCCAGCCTGCCAACAGTCACCTGCGGGAAGCCAAAAGAGATGCTGTCACTCGCATCATACATAGGTGGCAAGCAACACTGGGACAATGCTCAGAGTCAGGACGTCAAGCCCTGCTCTTCTTCTTTTTGTTTGAGACAGTGTCTCACTTTGTAGTTCAAACTGGCTTTGAACTCACTATGTAGCCAAGGCTGGCCTGGAACTCACAGCAATCCTCCTGCCTCAGCCTTCCAAGTGCTGGGACCGCAGGTGTGCACCACCATGCCCACCCAGCAAGCCCTGCTCTTTTGACTTCTGGTTCTGCACTCTTTCTAGGACTAGGTTCTAGCCCACCAATGTCTTTATTGCATCTTGAAGATGGCTCTTGGTCACAATATGCACTTCTTTGCCTAGAAAGAAGTATAGTTTTTCAAGGGGATCTGAACTGTTGAAGGTGCAAGTTAGTATGTGGCTGATATGCTTTATTTTATGTTTTTTTTTCTGGTGGTGCCGGGGATCGAACTCAGGGCCTTGTGCTTGCAAGGCAAGCACTCTAATCACTGAGCTAAATCCCCAGCCCTGGCTGATGTGCTTTAAAAGGGATATGCCTGCTTCATTTGACAGTGAAAAGCACAGGCTGCATCTCAGTCCTCATTTTAGCCATAATTCTCAGTTTAATTCTATCTCCTCCTCAGTGCTCCAGCCCTTTGCAGCAGACACCTGCTGGGAGCAAAGGGGAGATGTCACAGTGTTACTGGACTCCTGCGGCTGTTTGTCTAGAGTCCAGCACCTAGGACTCGTGGCCAGCATTAGTTCACCACTGTTGGAGGAAAATGGTTACTTCTACCTCAAACACGGGTCCCATCAAAAACAGGCTGGCTACAAATAGATACAAAATAAAAGAAGTCTTCAGAATACAGAGGCTTTCTCCAAAAGACTAAAAAACTTTACAGAAACAAAACTGTATGAGGTATGAAATCTTCCACTTAAAGACTAAAACAGGGCTGGGGATTTAGCTCAGTGGTTGTAGTGCTTGCCTTGCAAGCACAAGGCCCTGAGTTCGATCCCCAGCACCAAAAAAAAAAAAAAAAAAAAAAGACTAAAACAGATACTAGATTATTCAGAAGGGGGGATAGTAGCATGTTATGAGAAGCAGATCTCAATAAATGCTACCCAGAGCACCAGGTACCTGGTTTGAAATACAGCCTGTCATTAAAATAACTGTAACCTAATCATTCTACAAATTGTGTAAGGTTATCTGGATGCTACTGAGATCCTGCCCTGCTGGGGAGTACTCAGAGTAAGAAATGGGAATTTAGTTCCAGAAGGTCTTGGCATTATCTCCTGTCCCACAAAATAAAAATAAAATTTAAAAAATATTCTTTATCTGTTCTCAATAAACAGTGCCTGCTGATTAAAGGCACAATCAAGATGTCAAGGTCCTAAAAATTTCTGGGCAGTTAAGTGACACACAGGGCCTAGAAGGCAGCAGGAAACATCACACCTACTTCCCTTTATTAAATGCTGCAGCTCATGCTAAGCACAGCACCGTGCAATGTCTTCTCCCCTCAGCACAACTCACCGGGAATCTGACCATTGTTGCAGGGGACTTTCCTGTACACTGTAAAACGTCCCTCACCATTCCTGGTTTCTACTCACTAGACAGCAGTAGCAACTGCCCACCCCAGTCCCAGTTAGGATAACAACAATGTTTAGGTATTGCCAAAGGTCATCTGGGGGCAAAACTGCCCATAGTTTAGGAGCACTGTTCTAGGCAAACTGCACCACCCAATCTCATACAGAATTGTGTTTCTGCCAGTCTTGTTCCCTGATTGTCTCATGGGCTTTGAACTCTAAATTCCCCATGGGTAAGAATGACGTCAGTCTCACAACTATGCCCCACCCCCAGCAAACTAGCAAACAAATATACCTTCAGAAAGTACTGGTCCCTCAGAAAGTACTGGTGCATGCCTGTAATCCCAGCATGGGAGGCTGAGGCAAGAGGACTGCCACAAGTTCGAGGCCAGCCTGGGATACATAGTGAGTTCAAAGTCAGCCTGAACTACAAAGCGAGACCCTGTCTTAAAAAAAGAAGGAAGGAAGGAAGAAAGAGAAGGAAGGAGAGAAGAGAAGAAAAAGAAAAGTGAAATAAAGCACTGGCCGTGGGAACTGAGCAGTCCAGTAACCCCAAGAGCCAATCCTGCCTAACACCCCTAAGGCCTCTTAGCTGCTCAGTACAAGCAGCAGCAGGAAATGATCCTCCTCCAACACGGGTTCCGGCAGCATGGGGATGTGATTTTCACATGACTGCTGAGACCGCTCCGTGCTCTCCAGTTGGGACAGGCTTACAGTAACCCAGCACAAACAGCCTGGCCAGAGCCTCACACAAACAGAAGAGTGACTGCACCTTCTATTTTTGCTGGCTGGTGAAAATAGGCCTCCCTATCACACTCCAGAGCCACACTCCAAGGGGAGGAGATCACAGGTCTTCACACTGCCCGATGGGCAAGCAGGGATTTTCCAGCTGATGATGAAAACCACATGAAAAGTTGGACAGTATCTGATACCAAGATCGAGACCATGAGTCACGGTCCAGGGGGAGCTCCTGAAGTTTTGTGTTAAGCAAGAGAATGAAACGATAATAAATACTCTGGCCTCCTTGACGCAAGGCTGCTGGGAACCAACGTCTTGTGTGAAACTCAGTACCCATAAACCCGAAGTAACTCTCAGGAAAGAGGTCACTGTGTGCTCTCCAGCCATTCCCACAGCAGTCTCCCTCTCTGAACTACTTGTGGCTTTTGGAAATTGTCCTTCCTCACTTTCAGTTTAAAGAACAACCTGACAGTGTTACCTCTCAGAATTTAATCACTACTTCCAACACCAGCAACAGGATCCTCTGCTGAGGCCCACGGTTCAAATTCACCTGAAGCCTCCCCCAAGAAGTAAGGGCTATAGAGGAGCAGAAACTACTGTAGGTGGGGGGGTGCCTGTCAACACTCAGGGCTGGTGCACCTCACTGTTGCTACACATGAGCAACAGACAGCAAGACATATAGGAAGGGAGAGTTAAGAAGGCAGTCAAGCTGGGGTGTCCATCGTAGAGCTTGTGCCTAGCCTGTGAGTGGTCCTGCGCTCCATCTCCAGCACCATGTAGGAAAAAACAGAAAAACAAAAACTAGTTGAGGGGCTGGCGATTTAGCTCAGTGGTAGAGCGCTGAAGCTCAAGGCCCTGAGTTCGATTCTCCGCACCACCCACCAAAAAAATAAAATTAGCTGGGCCACTTTCATTGTCTCATGAAGGAAAGCACTCACATATCCTGTGGCCTACAGGCCCTTTGCAGACACGGAAGTCGAGACTGAAGGGACCGATTGTGTCCCTCCTACTCTGTTTCTAAAAAGAACACCAGTACCTGGTCCTTGGACCAGTAGAGGTCCTTGTCTTGCCTCAGGCAAACTCAATCCCACACAGGGAATTAGGGCAGGAAAAGGAATTTTATAGCAGTTTTTTTTAATAGCCCCAAATAATTCTGTTTTCATGGACCAAAATTTACCTCATCAAGGAAAAGGGGTGGGAAGGGGAGGCTCAAACTCATGGGATCTCACTGGAGGAAGTGGCTGTTTTCTTTGGCTCTATCCTAGATAAAAGTTTCAACATCAGCAGAAACAGTGACGAGAACCAAGCTGCACGACTCTAAAAATGCCAATGGCTGGGGGTTCACAAATTAACCTGTCCAGGCTTGGGCACAAGCCACCTTTCTCACCTTCAGGCGACAGCCAGGAACCACACGGACTTCTGCTGGAGCCGGCACAGGATTTTTACAATCAGTTCAGATAAGCACTCTGGCTTCAACCTTTGGTAGTACAAACAAGTGTCACCTTGGTGTCTGCTGCATTATATGTAGCTAGTTCCCTTCCAAGCATGATCTTGCTTAATTTGTCCTGAACCCAGAAGAGGGAGGCTAAGCACAGCAGGGTCACGGTGACTGGGAGTCAATGCTTGATCTTCTGGAGACACAGAGCAGGCAGGGAGGAGGAGGCCTGCAGCAGGCTCAAGGACAGACCAAACCAAGGGCCACATCAGCCTCGACTGCTGCAACATACACCTGCTCTGAAGTCCAGGGAAATAAGATCCCTCCCACAGAGGCGGCTGTCCTAACAAGTACCAGCTCATAGCCACCAGTTAGGGGTTAAATGGAAGTTAGCCGAGATTCCCTCTTCCTTCCCCCAGGCAAGGCTCCCACCTGCAGCTTGGGCTGGGATAGTCTCTTTAGTGCTCTCTTGGTGATGAAGGCCATTTTCTATGCCCAGGAAGTAACTGTGGTTCCTCATTCTTGTTGCCTTGTCACGTGCAGCATCAGGTCAGTCAAGGGCCCCTAGGTAATCCCAGCTATTTCAAGAGGCCAAGCCAAGAAGGGTACAAGTTCCAGGCCAGCCTGAGCAACTCAGTGAGTCTCTGACTCAAAATAAATTGCAAACAACCACTCATTTCCAGTATCAGGAATCCCCCCACCTCACCTCACGGTATGGACAATCTGGAGCAGTGGGCCCTTCCCACAGATGAAGACACCATTCCAAGGGATGAGATGTAAACTACTGTCTCAGTGCCTCTGCCCTGCATTCCACCGACTGGAACTTACCATCAGTTGGTCTACCCTACAGTACAACACGGGTACTACTAGACCACCTGCAGAAGAGGCATCTTGTCACACCTCAGAACTGCACACTGTCCCCCTCTAATGTCACTTGCCACCACCTGCTGAAGCTTGGAATGACCTGTGCACTTGTCTACTTCCCCTACCTGACTGTAAACCCCTTGAGAATAGGAAGAGCAGTTGAGTCTCTTTGTAGCAACAATATGCTTTGAACAGAACAGATGTGAAGCAGTTTAGATACAGATAGTTAAGGGTGGGAATTCAGTTCAGTGGTAGAGCACTTGCCTAGTGTGTACAAAACCCCAAGTTCAATCTCCAACACCAAAAAAAAAAAAAAAACCACTTTAAATATAGAATGTTGAACATAAGAATCCTCCAGTCTTACCAAATGAATGCCTTCTGATCTGAATGTAAACTAGAACATATTTGGATCAGCAGACTGAGCACACACTGTTGCAATCTTATTCTCTGAAAAATCAGTAATCTACCTGTTAGGTATACACGATAGGTCTCTCTCTTAGCCAGAAAACCTGTTTTCTGATCTTGCCAGATAATAACACAGCTAACTGTGTGTTGCAACTAAATTTGATCTATGGTGGCATATCCAGGAAGTTCAGCTCCTCTATGCACTTCAGTTTCTAGGGAGCCGTTTTCATTGTCTCTTGTACGAAAGCCCTCACACTCTCTGGCCTACAGGTGCTCTGTAGACTGAAGTTGTGTCACACATTAGAATGAAGAGCCCTAATGTATCCCTCCTACTCTATGTCTAAAAAGGACACCAGTACCTGGTGAGCCCAAGTCCCTGTCTCACCTCAGGCAAACTCAATCCCAAGACACAGATACAAGACAGTGTGCCTTCTCATCCACAGGAACAAACAAAAACAACACTCCAACTTGATCTGTCTGGAATGCTCCCTTTCCAGCTCAGATGTCTGGTAAACTCCTACTCATCCTTCAAGACCAGATCAGGTATCACCTTCTCATGAAAGCGTGCCACATCCACCCCCAACCTGGACTGATTTAGATGCTTCCCCACCCTCTGCTATCCTAGTCTCTGGTAATTCCTCTGCCATATCTCAGAACAACATCTTGTCATTACTTCCACCCACTAAACCCTAGAGGCAGAGTCCCTCAAAGTGTAGCCAGAAACACCTAGGTCAGAAACACCTGGGGAATTTAAGAGAAATACATATTTCCCGCCTTTGGCCCAGAACTACAGACTCTACATTTTAATAAAAATCACTCCCAGGCGATTTTCATGATTTTGAGAATAACAGTGTTAGACTATATGCTCCTTGGAAATATGGACCTTGTGTCTTTGCAACAATTGTGGCAGGCCACGCTCATTAAACAGTCAAAGTCTCTGTGTGGCCACCACTCAGCAGGTGCTGCAAGTGTGAGTCTTCCATAGAGTAAATGCAAATGGAACCATGGAAAGCAAGCAATGTCTTATCCTCCGCCTGGGCAGGCTAGAAATAAGCATGCCCCACCTAGAACTATGCTAGTAGTCCTGCTCCATCCTCATAGACACTAGAAACATCATCAAGGTAGGGAGAAAAATCCAGGATTTTGAAAAGACTTGAGTTTAACCACTTACCAGTCCAACGATTTAAATACAGGATGACCCAATATTGCATATTTTTCATTAATTTTTATAATATAACAAGAAATATAAAAATGACAATTTAATCAAATTTATCCAGTACAAGAATTGACTGCTTGAAATGACACTTGCCCAAGCAACGCGCAGGATAGTCAATACATAAATAAATGTGCTGCCTGAGTGACACTCACGGTAAACTGTCAAGTAGTTAAAAATAAGAACAAAACCAAAAAAATTTCAATTACCATTTCTTTAGCTAACTAAGCAGCTTTGGGAAAATGGCTTAACTTCTGTAAGTCTCTGCCTACACCTCTGGGAAAACACTACCACACAGGACAGAGTTGTTACACAGAGTAGAAAGGAAAAAAATAAGTCAAAGTATACATATGAAGACCAAATATATACACATATACACATACACACACAGATATGTGTGTATATATGTGTTCATATATATGTGTGTTTATATTGTGTGTGACTCTTTTAAAACACAGTAATACCACGTAATCTTTTGAATGTTGGCTCCAATAGTTACACCATCAGACAAAGAAATGCTGGAAGAATACAAAATGGTACAACTAAGAATATTCCAAGTTCATGTGGGCAAGGTCTGGGTCACAGACTCTCAGAGTTGGAAGGGCCTTCAAGAGGCACTGAAGTTCCGACTTCACCCAGAAAACTTTTGGGAAACCAGCCTCAAGATGCACCTTTGGGGCTTGGGGATTTAAACTCAGTGGCAGAGCTCTTGCCTAGCAAGGGCAAGCCCCTGAGTTTGATCCCCAGCACACCCTGACCAAAAAAAGGACTCGCCTGCTGCTAGTGCTCTAAGACACTCCATGACAACTATCCTAACACTACATTCTCTCTTTTAATCTGATGTCATCCACAGCTTCAGTCTCATTTAGCTGACAGTGTTTTCTTTTTTCCAGTACTAGGGATTGAACCCAGAACCTTCATATTGAGCTACATCATCAGCCCTTTATTTTTTGAGACAGGGTCTCCCTAAACTGCCCAAGCTGAGCTTGCACTTGTGATCCGTCTGCCTCAGGCTCCCGGAGTGCTGGGATTACAGGCATGTGCCACCATCCCTAGATTGAAGGGACGAGGGGTTTTGGGGTACAGGCGCTCATCTTCTTGCCACCTCAGTCTGTAAGATGAATAGCATCTTGGTACAGTAAGAAGCGGCTTCCCAACTCTAAATCAGGGCACAATGGCAGCCAGTAGGTGGAGAGACAGAGGCAGGAGCTCACACCTCGGGGAGCGCGGCCTACCACACCCTCCACCTCTGCAAAAGCACTGGCTCTACAGCTCCCAGGGACCTGCACCCCTGCAGGCTTGCACCCCTTATCAACCCTTATCAAGTGTTTACCAAATGCCTACACTTTGCCAGCAAAGGTGCTAATGTTTTACACTCGATCTTTTGTGAAATCCTTTTCAAGAAAATATTATCCACATTACAAAAACAGAGAAACTAGGATCTGAGCACAGGTCTTCCTGGCTCCCAGCCCCTCTCTGTCCATGGGCCTCTCTCCCCCTGCCAATGACCCACATGCCCATCCTCTCTCGGCCCACAGTGAAGGACAGCTTTCCTTGAGGGGCCGAAGGATGCTCAAAATGGCGCTTCCACTCTCCACTGCCTCAAAGGCACACTCTGAAGATTCACAGAGAAACTTACTTTTAAAAGAACATCAGGCAACCCAAAGGAGGCTTGCTCACTTAGGACCTTCCCCAGAACGAACTCTGGTCTGGTTCAGGGGTGGCTTTCCTCACCCTGGACAGGCAGCAGAGGGTGTGTGCAATGTCCCCACCCTCCTACAGCCCCACTGCTGGTTACAGTTACACATTCTGCTACAGACATGCCTCTCGGGCCAAAGGGGTGGGGGTGCCGGCTCTCAGAAGCCCTGGAACAAATAGTTGGCAACAGCTGTGTTCTCAGAGGACAGCAGTTGGTCGGCCCCTTGCTACTGTTTTCTCATTCCATGCTAGGTTACCAGCTATAATTTAGTGCCCGACCTTGAACGGCCAGTGGCTCACTAAGCAGTCCAGTCTGCCACAGGGGTCTGATCAGTCAGTAGGGCCAAAATGGGGCCAGTTCCACACCCCACCCCTAAGATATCCAGGATGTCCCTGAGCTGCACTGCCTGGATCACATGCTTGGAAGGAAGAAAGCCTTCAGGCCTTCCCCTTACAGAACAGAATCTCCACTCTGCCCCTCCCCTCCCCCAGTCCTTCAGAACCAGAGGACTGTGAAGAAACCTTGCTAACTCTCCAAATCAAAATGGAGAAGGAAGACCAGGGTTTGGGTAAGAATCTCACTCTGCTCTCCCTGTCCCCAGCCTCACCTTTCAGCTGATCCTTCCACAAAGCTTCACAAGTGGTTTTATAGTGTGAAATGGAAAATCAGACCTAGGCAGCCCTAGCACGACCTCAGGAATGTGGGGGTTAAGTAAACCACGGCAGCTCTGGAGGTCAGGAGCAACCAGCCAGCAAGGAGGCAAGACTGGGGATTTCTGTGTGGGAGCTGGCCCATCAGGACTGAGAGACATTTTCTAAAATCTTCCTTTCAGCCAAGCAGTAGTACAATAAACAGCTCCCACCCTCCTTCCCTTCCCCAGCCCATCCACACAGAACCAGTTCAATTACCTGTCTAAGACCCAAAAGGAAAGGCATCCTGCAGGAGCATCATCCACACCATGAGTGTGTTTGGAACAGAGGGCTCTTAAAAAGTAACCGGGATGAGCACGGCCCCTGGTGGGCTGTGTGCTCAGCGCCCCCACTTAACCGTCCTCCCGAGCAAAGAAGAGAAAGTAAACAGAGTCCTGGGACTGAGCAGGCAGCTCCCTCCTACTCTCCTCACTGCTCCCCCCTCCCCCCCTGCCCCTGGCTCCGACCCACCCCCACCTTCTCGTGACATATCTCAGACACAGCACAGCCCAAGCTGTCTGCCAAGGAGGAAATGACATCAGTTCAGGCACAGCAGAAAAAACTTCAGACAGCTGCTGTGGAAGACTGAGGAGGGATGTGCTGCAAACCCACGAGGCTGGTCTGGACCTACACAGAACCCGCTGGCAACCTGGGGCCCGGCTCCCACCAGCTCCCCTTGCTTTGAGCAAGCTCTGGGTACATAAATCAAGTGTAGGAGACTGAAAAGAGCTATACTTCTCTGAATAAGAACTGACTCTACAGCTCCAAGCTATTGTTTCTCTTCCTTGGGAAAGAAAATCAGGCCCAGTGACTGTCAGTTTCACAGAAACTTTTCCACCTCCAGGCCTGTCAGAGCTGGTGCTCCATGAACAATAGCACATTAAGCCTGGCTGCCCCTACCTTCTCCAGCAGAGGCAGCCTCTTGCCAGCTGAGGTAGGCCGAGCTACCTTGGGCGCTGACCTCTCCAGCCCTCGCTCAACAGGACAGTTTATATTTCAAAAACAAACTCTACATGAACAGGTGCCAATATCCTTCCTCACTTGCCTTACAAAAGGTACAACAAGTCCCACTGCAGCCTCCAAGTTGCCGGCAAAGCAGATCAGCTATATTTAAACCAGCTTTGGAAAAGTTTACCCCCTTAGGTTTGTTGCACTTTCTTCACCAAGTTCAGTTCATGGTGAAAAGTGTTCTCTGACAGCAGGCTTTGTCCAAGACGCAAGGCCTAGGGGCTGGTGACCTGATCTGACTTTTCCTGGTCAGTGGGGAAAGCCAACTCTCCTCTGGCCACTCTCCCCTCAAACAGCAGGTCACAGCAGCTCTCCCAGGCCCAAATCCTACGCTGAAGACAACACAAGCAAAGGACAAAGGGTGCCTGTTTGGTTGTAGATTTGCAGAAATGACTATTTGTGTGTGTGTGTGTACATACATGCAAAGCACACACTATACCTGTAAGCTACATTCCCCAGCCCAGAAATGATTCTTAAAAAAACAGTCTTCAGAGGAATCTGACAAATCCAAAGTTACTTTCTAATAACATTTTCAACAGAAAATTACATTTTTCGTGACTCAATGCAAGTGCAGCTCTTCTTTATTTTCATTTTCAGCAGTAATATTGTTTCAGTGATACTCGTCCAAGGCCAGCATGGCAGTGGCACTGTGCTGGGCATGACTCATGTAAGTCAGAAAGGACTCTTGCAAATTAGTACCTATACCCCCACCTAGGACAATAAATTAGCAGTACACAACACTTAGAGCACAGCAAGGTGCCAGGAGTACTTTTTGATCATTAGAGTCCAGCCAGACACACAATGTGCTTGCTGCAGGTCACCACTATGGTCAAGGTCACATCGACTTTCCTAACAAGAAGATGAACGCCCCAAGCCAGAGGAGCCATTTCCTTGAGACTCTCGGAAGAGGAGGAAAAGGCTGATGTGTGGAGAGTACTGGCTTCTGCGGGTGTGTGGGGACTGAAGCCTCCTTTAGCAAGTCAGATACGCTCAATATGTGGTCAGACAGTCTACCCCAGGCCCTTGCAGACAGACGAGGCTGGGCATTGGGGCACAGCTGCGTGAAGAAGGGCTCTCTCAACCCCTCCACTGATGTTCTCAGCTCCCTGGCAACCCCTGGAGGCCAGAAAACACGTGCAGCTCTTGGCTTTGGCAAACAAACTGGAAGAGGCACGTGCTCAGCCCTTCTTGGACAACTCCGGCCAGCACCTCCCAAACAGGACAGACCAACACCTGCAGTTCTGCAGAAAGCGTGGCCCCATCCATTCATTCCATACCCGCTGGATGCCTGCAGGGTGCCAGGCTAAATTCTCTGCACTGAGGACACCACCCTGCCCAAAACACTCCCAAAACACTTCTCTGATGGGCCCCCAGAAGCGGCCAGTTTCTAAACAATATTCCACAGTGATGATCTCAGAGGAAGTGGGACAGTAACAATGTTACTAAAAACTCAAAACAAAATGATCCCAGTTGCATCAGAGACTTCTCCCAGTGAATCATCCTCTTATGGATGCTACTCAAGACAGTGTTTCCAGTCAGTTGTCTAGTTTTACCTTCTTACATGATAATAAATTGTGTGTGCAAGGCACCATTTAACCTAAAGCATGTCATGTCATCTACAAAAGTGGCTGCCGACAACTCTTCTTCCTCTACCCACTTCTTACTACACCCATTTGCTGATAAGCCTTTGCTGAGACAGAGGGGTGAGGAGAGGAAGAGGCTGAACCAGCAAATTCAACCACTGCCAGGAAGGCAAGTTCACTTTCTGCCGTGCCCTAGAAATATCACCACAACCTAGTGACCAAGTATGCCACTATGGGATTTAAGAAGCAAGATGATCAGTAGCCACTTCTGCTAGCCTGAAAAAGAAAAGATTCTTTTATATAAGTGATCAGGCTCAAATATGATGGAACAAAGTTAGGGGAAAATCTTCAAACTGGGGCTGGGGATTTAGCTCAGTAGTTAGAGTGCTTGCCTAGCAAGCTCAAGGCCCTGAGTTCAATCCCTGGCACTGAAAAAAAAAAAAGAAAAAAACCTTCAAATAATTTTGACCATCTGCCTGCCATTACATAATTAAATTCAATGCTGAATTTACCAATTTAAGACAATTTTTTAAAAAAGGCAAAGTCACACTCAACTAGAATTATGTAGGACCAATTGTTACAGTGTTACATATTAACCACTGTTTATGGCCCCTAGCAGTGGCTGAGGCTCTCTCCCACCAATCCAACCCCTCCCCCAGGGCAGAGAAGCCTGCAGGATGGTAGTGCTGGCTTGCCTTTTGGATTCCAATTTTCTATTTAGAAAGACCTGCTGTAACAACATACATGCTCATGGAATTCATTCTTTTACTGTAGTCAATTTAAGGTCTTTTTGACATTTTTCTAGGCAGTCTATATATTTATAATCTTTACATTCTGAAATGGGGTTGGAGAAATTTATTTCTCAACCCTGACCATGGATGTCTGTGCAACTCCAAGTGACCAACATCTTAGGCACTGCCACAACCACCCTGTGAGATAGGCTCAGCTGCAGAAACCAGGGTGTATGGAACTCATATAACTGGGCCAAGGCCACACAGCTAGCAGTGGGAGAGCAAGGAGTCAAATGAAGTCTCTGGCTCCTTTATGCTGATAAAGGAGTCAGATAGAAACTACTAGTGATGTAAAAATTGAAAACTCAGAAAAAAAAAAAAATTGAAAACTCAGGGGCAGGTGAGTGCTGAGCAGACATGCAGCTCCTAGGTCGGTGCTCCAGACGCTATCTTTTTGGTTTTTTTTTTGTTTTTGTTTTTGTTTTCATTGCTGGGGATTGAACCCAGCACTGAGTTATATCCCAATTCTTTTTTATTTTGAGACAGTGTCTCCCTAAGGTGCCCAGGATGGGCTTGAATTTACAATCCTTCTGCCTTGGCCTCCAGAGGCCTGGGATTACAGGTTTGTGCCAGGATCCAGAACATAAAGACTGCCACTTCTGCCAGGAGTGGTGGTACCCATCTGTAATCCCAGCACTCAGGAGACTGAGACAGGAGGATCGCTGCAAGTTCACGCTACACTGTGAGTTCAGGGCCAGTCTGAACTATATAGCAAGAGCTTGTCTCAGGGGAAGAAAAAAAGGAGTGCCACTTTCACTTAAGTGAACTGTGATGTTCTGGAGTGTACAGCCAGTACTCTTGGGCAGCTGGAAGAGCAGAGTTCTATAAGGGAAAGCCCGACAGTTCTCATCTGTTCCTAGCATACATGAGATCCACACACAGGGACCCCCGCCCCAGGCCTTGGCTTTCAGGCACTGTGAGGAACGTCCTACACCCACATCATCCAGCCCACTGAGACTGGAGGCAACTGGGGGCTGAGGGCTAGGGACACCTTATTTTGCAATCAAGGAACCTGGAGAGAGATGTTGTCAGAACAAGACGGCAACTTCCAGGCTTCTAGGGCAGGAGATGGTCTCTAGGCCAAAGGCCATTTATGTCTGGGAGCTCTGAGTCAAGGCTGCCGTGCAACACAGAATATCTAAGACAAAACTTATCTTTCTCGGGCTTGGGCCCAGACACACTGAAATGCCTTAGAATTGTAGCAAAGAGCTGAATGTGGTGGTCCATGCCTAGAATCTCAGCACTTGGGAGGCTGAGGCAGGAGGATTGCAAGTTCAAGTCCACCTGGGAAACTTTAACAGACCCTGTCTCAAAATAAAAAATGAGCTGTGAATGTAGCTT
>PVJO010016100.1:0-42984 GCA_004026905.1 Hystrix cristata | reverse complement strand
AGGTCTTTGCTCAATTTCAAGTATAATTTTGTACTGTGAAAGATAGAGGTCAAGTTTCAATTTTCTGCATGTGGATATCAGTTTTCCTCAGCACCGTTTATCAAAGAGGCTGTTCTTTCTCCAGTGTATACTGCTATCTCGTTAGTTTATGAGTCTGTTTTTATGCCAGTACCATGGTGTTTTGGTTACCATGGCTCTCAGATATGGTTTGAAATCAGGGACTACGACACCTCCAGCTTCGTTCTTTTTTGCTTGAGATTGGCTTGGCCCTTTGGGGGTCTTTCGTGATTCTGTATGAATTTTGTGTGGGTCTTTCTCTAGTTCTGTGAAGCATGTCATTTTTATTTTAATGGGGATTGAATCAAATTGGTCGATCACTTTGAATAGACAGTATGGACATTTTAACAAAATTACTTCTCCAGTTCATGAATGTGAGAGGTCTTTCCACAGTTCTGTGTCTTCAACTCTCTTTGGAGAAGGGAGTTCTGAAAACGGTACTGCAAAATAGGAATTTGTAATATTAAGAGTGGAAATAAATATTTAACATTCATTTGATAACTTCTTAATAAATCCATAAAATCTCACCAAAAGGCAGTTGATGCTTTGGAATATCTTATACTCAATTTGAAAGACCTCACCAGCTTTGCAAGAGAGTGTCTGGTGAATGCCTAGAGTTAATTTATGCTTCGAAAGCTTTGCAGGAGGAAGAACTGCAAGCAAATCTCCAGTAGGTCCATGGCTTGTAAACCAGTTGGTTTCTCAAGACACGGCTTAGACACACTGTGTTTTTGATAGGCAGGGTGTAAGGAATATTCCTGCTCTTCCAACTCATACTACCCTCATCTTCCCCAGTTGCCATTTTACATTGAAATTGGAATGCTTACTGTGAACACAGTAAAAGTGAGGAGCAGGAATACGATGTTCACAGAGCTCTGCTTTGAGATCTGGGGCCCTTGGATTTATTCTGCAGTCAACCATGAGCTAACCTTATAATCTTTGACAATTAACTTTGCTGTGGTTTAGTCACCTCATTTGTAAAACAAGAATATTGTTCTAAATGAACTGAGGTTGTTTCCAGAGCTTAATGTGAGTCACACAGGCAAAAACAAAATTGTCTTGTGCTGTTTTGAGTCCTATTTGGTCAGCTCTCAAGACCTGAGCAATTCTTTTGCATTGGCACAGTTGGATGATAGACATTAAATCTGATTATCTTCCGAATACCCAAGTATTCTCTGCAGTTTGAAATTAAAAGACACTTCACACACTGTAACATTTTATATTGACATTGATTTTTTTTTCTCTTCCTAATAAACTGGAGTCTGCTCTGAAGTTTGCAGAAGTTAACAATTTCCTGATTTCCTTTAACTCTCCTTAAACTGATTTCCTACTTGGTTGAGAAATGTTATTGTGGCTACAGAAGATTCAATGAAGCGAGTAAGACTGATCAATCGTCACTAAAAATTCTGTGGG
The DNA here is from genome assembly GCA_004026905.1 of Hystrix cristata. Classification (NCBI taxonomy): domain Eukaryota; kingdom Metazoa; phylum Chordata; class Mammalia; order Rodentia; family Hystricidae; genus Hystrix; species Hystrix cristata. Next base: position 41,514 of record PVJO010016100.1, on the reverse strand, counting down.
ATAAAAGAGAAAAGAAAACAAATCAGAATGTCTGGGCATTTTTAAAACAATACGAATACATGTGTGTTCATGCCTTGGTGCACACATACATATTCCATTACTTCATCCTAAACAGTCAGGGTGGATTAAGAAATACATTGATGTTCTGGACAAATTAAGTGTGTGTATATACACTAGAAATATGCCACCTAAATAGATTCAATTGTATTTACATCTGGGAGCTATCCTTAACAGAAGCTGCACTGCCCTTTTCCCTCACATGTGTTCAGTTCCAATTCTTCCACTAATCATATCTATACGATAATAGTGCTCAGCTCTGTATTCTAGGCTGATAAGTACAGGGGGATCCTGCAAAGGAAGGAAAAATTTCTTTTTACATTAAAAATAGGTAGATGTATCATTCACTTTAAAATGACATTTTGATTAAAATAAATTTATATAATTATCACAAAGGTGTAACTATTATACATGTAGAACGTATTTTATGAATATTACATTTTAATACAATTATTTCATAACTATCTTGCGATTTGGTCTCTTAAATTACAAATCGAGTTGCAGAGTTTCTCAAGATACAGTTTTGCCGAGAGAAAAACTCTGCCGTGAATTGACTTTTCCTGGCTTTCAAGTGGCAATTATCTACTAACCTTGCTCTACAGGGAGAGTTTGTAAATTGGCACCATACTGTGGTTTTGATACCATGATTTTAAAAGGGTAACAGTAAAGTAGTTAATAGAGCATCTTCAAAAGTTTGCTTTTTTCTCTTTTTTTAACTGAAACATTACAGACATTTATGAAAAAAAAACTCACTGTTTCTCCCAGTACCATCTCCTTCGTTCCCAACACTGTCGTGCTGACATGTCATTCCATTGCCTTCACTTTGCTCGGGGAAATATGTGGTAGCAAACACACATGCACACACATACGTGTGCAACACTCATTCATTGATTGCTTAGCACTTCACTGAACTACTGCTGCAGTACTGAGTTACTGTCATAGTACCAGACAGCAGAAAAGTCACTTAGGAAAGAATTCCAAAAGTTTTTTTTTTTTTATTAAAAAAAGAAAGGGAAAGAAAAGAGGGGAAAAGGAAAAGAATAAAAGGAGAAAAGATAGAAAAAATGGGAACGAAGCTGTCATAAATAAGGAAGGGAGGCGGAATTGAGGGGAGGGCAGAGAAAGGGGAAAAAGAATATCAAAATAAAACAGGTAAATGTACAAAACTCCTATGATGAATATGATCATTATGTATATCTAAAATGTACCAATAAAATTTATATTTAAAAGGGAACCTCAGTTTTTTTTCCTCTTAAGTCTTTTAACTGATCAGATGAAATTTGCCCACATTATGGAGGCCAATTTGTTTTACTCAATGGTCTACTAATTTCATTGTTAATTACATTTCTAAATGCCATTATAGCAATATCTAGACTGGTTTTCAACCAGATATTTTGGCACCAGAGCTCTGATGGACTTATTGTGGTCAGCTTGAGCAGGAACGCCCAGCTGGACTGAGTTGGTGTGGTTCTGGGCACAGAGAATCCACCTGAGGATTGTTGCTGACACACTATAAAGCAGAATGGGAGCAGAAGATACTTGCCGCTGTTTCCCAGGAGAAGCTCTGTTGCAGCTGGTTCTCCCAAAGGGAACTCGCTGTTTTCCTCACAGAAGGAGCTCAGGGCCTTGCTGTTACTGGGGACAGCTCCTGTTGCTTCAGCGGAGCTCCAAAGCTCAGTATAGAGACATTCTGCACTCTTCCTGCATTTGGCTAGTGTGTGTGAATGTTGTTAACTTGTAATTGTCCTTTATTAAATCTGCTCTTTTGCAAACCAGTGACTCTATAAAAGTAACTAATACAAGACCCACACTAAACTGACACCTAAAATGAACTGCCATACTCCCCTAAGGTCCATAAGATTTATTTTTCAGTCAGTTTTCTCCACAAACATATCCACCATTCTGAAAACCTCAGTTCTCATTAAGTTTACTGTATTCACTCTTCCCCTTTCTTTCCAATAGTCCTAAATCCTACACTTCTAAATTTAATTGATGAGATAATGAATTTCCTCCTCAGAAACACTTCATGGATAACTAGGCATCAAAGTGTTTCTCATTTATAATTTGAGAACATATAATTCAATTAAATTCATTTTCGAAGTAGAGTTTTCAAGATTCAATCAGTGCCTACTGCACAACCGTTTTTTTCTATTCTCTATACCAACATGCCATTAGTTGAAATTAATCTTCCTCATGAAAATTATTTAGTTAAATGGACTATAGTTTTACTTTCAGATGACTGAAATCTTGTCAATTTTAATATGAAACATTAATAAAATATATATTGGTATAATTTGTTTATCGTTCGTTTTCTTGCTAACCTTAATTTTATATCATCTTTTATTCAAAAAATATATTCATTGATACAACTGAGGAAAACTTAGGGGGTCTAAGCTAGAGAGTGATATGCTAAAACTACATAGATAAAACGAAGTTCCAGGATGATGAAGCTAGCACCAAACACAGCACCTTCGGATCTTGCCAGACTTGCCGAACAACTCTTTAACTTATTACAACCTTATTGATTCTGGTATGTTGATATCATTGGTTGCATGAGATTTCTGGAAATCACATTAATATCAGTGGTAGGTATATTACAAAATGTTCTTAATTACTTATCCAAACTTTTTAATATTTCTCCCTCTGAAAGGTGACTTTTCAGCTCTTGATTCTGCATTGCCCTTTTAACTTGCTTTGATCAATAGAATGACACCAATTGTGATTTGAGAAGAAACTTAACAAAGTACCTACCAAATTTGGCTTTCATTTTCTATTGCTCTTGGAATTCAGCTGTTGATTTAAAAAGTCTTTTGCCCATAAAGAAACCCATTTTCCAATCAGCCCAGGTGATAGGCAGACATATTAGAGTGGCCATCGTAGCAGGCTGTCTAGCTCCTAGTGAACCCTTTCAACTGACCAGAGACACATTAGTGAGTCTAGTCGAAATCAGTCAAATTTGCCCATATAAGCAAATTTTCCCAAATGATGCATGAGCTTATAACCAGTGATGAATTCTTGTTTCAATCGCTGGGATTTGGGCTAATCTGTTATGCATAATAGCCAATTTCCTCATGAAATCTGCTATGTTAAAAATTTTTAAATTTACTCAAGTGGCTCCAATATAAATCATAATAAATGATAATTATTTTATAAGATGCTTCTACAAATCACAGGATTCTATACTGATAACATATTTCCCCAATTACCATCTCACCCTAACACATACACACAAAGTACATACAGTGCTAAACACTAATGTAGCCATTTTGTTTGTGGCTCCAGGTAATTGGTTGCATATGATCATCATTTTGTTCCATGCCATATTTACAAAGAGAAGATACAGGGACTTTGAAAAGGGAAATAGCAAATATGATATCTAATTCCCATCCTACCAAAAAAACATTTCATTGGGTGCCTGAATCTGGAAGTGATTAAACTTTCTTCACATCTTCACCAACACTGTGGCTCTGCGTGTTTCTGATAGTGACCATCAAGTGTGAGCTGATATCTCACTGTGGTTTTGGCTTGTATTTTCCTAACTATTGGAGATGCTGAATAAATTTTCTCTATGTTTGCTAGTTATGATTGTTAGTATGTTTTTCTTAGAGGAACATCCATCAAATCCTTTGCTCATTTTTTACATTAAATTATTTATAGTTTTGTTATTTTTATTGTTATTGTGGTTACTTTTGAATTGCAAGTCTTCTTGATATGTTCTGTGTATTAACATTTTATTTTTTAATTGCTTTTTGTTTTAGTGATATATATTAGATATACATAGTGATAACATTCATCATAGGGAATTTGTACCTGTACATGACATAGCTTAATTCTTCTTTTTTCCCCATTCCCTTCTCCTCCCTTGAACTCCCCTTCTTCTTATTTACAAAATCTTTGTTTCCATTTTTTCCTTCTATTCTCCTTTTTTCCCTGTCCCTCCTTTACTTTTCTTCTTCCCCCTCCCTTGTTCCCTTTCCTATTTTAATAATTTCTTCCCTTTTCCAATATATGTTATACATTTTGGTCCATATTTACACTTTAAATTTCTCACACCAGAGAAACAATGTAGTATTTAAACATGTGTGTGCAATTTATTTTACTTAAGAATATGGTCTCAGGGTGTATCCATTTACCTACAATTGTCTCAAGTTTATCTTTCTGTATGATGGACTAGTTCTCCATTGTATAAGAAAACCATATTTTCTTCATCCATTCATCAGCTGATGGAGACTTGGGCTGTTTTCAAGATTTAGCTATTACAAACTGTGCCACTATAAACATGGGTGTGCATATATTGCTGTAGTATGATACTTTTAATTCCCTTGAGAAGATACCAAGAAGGGGAACAGCTGAGTCAAATGGAACCTCTACTTTTAGTTTTTTGAGGGATCTCCACAATGATTTCCACAGCGGTTGCACCAGTGTACATTCCCACCAACAGTGGAGAAAAGTTCCTTTTTTCCCACATCCCAATACCATACCTCACAAAATTAAAAAAAAAACAAACAGTCCTAAATTCTTTGAAACTAGAAGAGACCTAGAATGGCAAAAGCAATTCTAGGCAACAAAGGCAAAGCAAGGGGGCACTACAATTCCTGACCTGAAATTATATTACAAAGCTACTGTGATAAAAACAGTATGGTACAGGTGAGAAAAAAAAAAGAAGTGAGGGTCAGTGGAACAGATTAAAAGATGCAGAAACCACTCCAAATCTGTTCAGTCACTTTATCTTTGACAAAGGGGCCAAACATCCTCACTGGAAGAAAGATAACCCCTTTAATAAATGGTGCTAGAAAAACTGACTTTCCACATACCGAAGATTAAAACTAGACCCGTATCTTTCACCATGCAGTAAACTAAAATCAAAATGGATCAAAGTTCTAAATATTAAAACAGAAATACTAAATCTTCTGGAAGATAGAATTGGTAGAACTCGTGAAGACAAAGGTGTAAGGAAAGACTTTATGAACTAAATCTAATAGCCCAGGAAATTTCACAAAGAATCAACAACTAGATCTCATCTTATTAAAAAACTTTTGCACAGCAAAAGAAACCACAAGTAGACTGAAGAGACAACCCACAGAATGGGAAAAAAATCTTTGCCAGCTCTTCCTCAGACAAAGGATTAATATCTAGAATACATAAAGAACGCAAAAAAATCAGCCCCTCCAAATTTGAAGATTCAAACCAAAAATGGTCATCTGATATGAATAGACACTTCTCAGATGAAGAAGTAGAAACAGCAAATAAATACATGAAAAAATGATCAACATCACTGTTCATTCAAGAGATGCAAATTAAAACAATCCTGAGAGTTCATTTTATTCCAGAAAGAATGGCTATTATTAAAAATCAGCCAATAACATTTTTCAATTGTTTTTAGCCAGTTTTCCAATCACTGTTTGTTGAAGAGAATTTTCCATTGTGTAGAGTGGGCGCCCTTGAGAAAAGTCTTTTGACCATGTATTCTAGGATTTATTTCTGGGATCTCTAGTCTGGTTCTTCAGTCTATATGTCCATTTTATGCCACTGTGGTACTGCTTCGATTACTGTAGGTTGGCACCAAGTTTTGATATTAGGACCTGTTTGGCCTCCAATTTAATTTTTGTTTATTAATATTTGTTTGAATGCTTGGGAGTCTTTTGAGATTCCACATAAAATTTAAAGTTTTTTCCTATATCTGCAAATCTTGCCATTGGGATTTTGATTCAGACTGTATTAAATCTACAAATCAGATCATTTTACAACATTAAATTTTTTATCCATGAATATGGGATATCTTTCTATTCATTTGTGTCTTTAATTTTTTAAATTTTTTTAGTTTTCACTCTACAAGTCATTTGCCTCCTTGGTTAAATTTATTTCTAAGCATTTTATCATTTTTGATGTTATCATATTAATTAATAATTAATTAATTAATAATTATTTTCCTTTTTGTCTGTTGGTTGAGAGTATATAGGAAGCAAATGATTTTTGAATGTTGATTTTAAGTCTGAAAATTTACTGAATATTTTATTAATTTTAACAGCTTTAGTGTAGAATCTTATGTTTTAACATAAAAGATCGTATCATTTGCAAACAGAAGTAAGTTTACTTCTCCATTTCAGCTTGTGTGCCTTCATTTCTTTATCTTGCCCAATTCTAATTTTAGTATATGTGGTGCTGAAACAAGCACATTCTTGCCCAGTAGGATTTTCAGAACTATATTGAATAGAAGTGGTGAGAGTGGTTCTTTTTGCCTCATTCCTGATGTTAGAAGAAAAGCTTTCAGTTTATCAGCATTGAGGATGATGCTGGCTTTAGGCTTTTCATATGTGGCCTTTATTATATTGAGGTAATTTCCTTCTATTTCTAATATTTTAGTATTTTCATTAAGCTATTTTTTCAAATATAGTTTCTACCTTGATTGAGATGACCTGTATTTGTTGGCCTCAGTTCTGTTAATGTAATTAAAATGATTAGTTTTCATATGTTGAAGCATTGTTGTATCCCAAGAATAATTCCATTTGTTTGTGGTTGTAGGCATTTTTAAAAGTCCCATTTACTTCAGATTGTTAGTATTTTGTTGAAGATGTTTGCATCAATATTAATTAAAGATACTGATTTGTATATTCTCATATCTTTTTCTGGCTTTGCTATCAGGGTAACAGTATCCTTATAAAATGAGTTAGCAAAAGTTCCCTCTGCTTCGGATTTTGGAAGACTTCAAGAATAATTAATTGTTAATTTCTCTTCAAATGTTTGATAAAATTCTCCTGTAAATTCAAACTGGTTGGGATATTTTTGTTTATTGATTCAATATAATTATAAATATTAGTATCTTCCTTATTTGGGCATGATATGTTACATGTAAAAGAAATACATTTCTTCCAGGTTATCAAATTTGTTGGCATACAATTATTTATAGTAGTGTCATATTTTTTCCTGTGGCTTCAATTGTAATGTTTCATCTTTCATTTCCAATTTTTATAATGCGACTTTTTGTCTGACTCTAGCTAGAGCTTTTTCAAATTTGTTGTTCTTTTCAAAAAACTACCTCTTCATCTTTCACATTTTATTGTTTCCTAGTCTCCATCTTATTTCTTTCTTCTTTAATCTTTATTATTTCTTTTCTTCTCATTCTGTGTTTAGTTCTTATTATTTTTTCCTATTTCTGTGGTGTAACATTAGGATATTGATTTGAGATCTTTCTGAACTTTTAAAATAGTGCATTTAGCTCCCTAAATTTACCAGTTTTTTTAAACTATGTACCATTAGTTTCAGTATTTTATACTTTTGTTGCTATTCACAAATTGCAACTGCTTTATATTGTGTATCCATTAACACAGATTCACAATTATAGTTATTTTTTATGTTCACACATCTTAAATTATATACCAGAGTTAAAAGAGATTTACCTACCAACATAGCAGTATTACAGGATTCCATGTTTGTCTATTTACTTTACTGTGGTGCTTTATATGTTCATATGCATTTTTACTGTTGTCTAACATCCTCTGATTTCAACTGAAAAGATTCACTCTGGTGTTTCTTGTAAGGTGGGTCTGATGGTGATAAATTTCGTTAGCTTTTGTTTATCTGAGAAAGTACTTCTCGTTTATTTTTAAATGACAGTTTTTCTGTACTTAATATTCTTGATTGGAAGTTTTTGCTTTGAAAACTTTTTGTATATGTTATACTAGTTCTTTCAGGCCTGTAAGAATTCCACTAAAACATCTACCGATACAGTTATGAAAGTGCCACTGTAGGTAATAAGTTGTTTTTCTCTTGTTGCTTTCAGGGTTCTCTTTTTGACTTTGACAAGTTGATTGTAATGTGTCAGACCACTTACATTTATTCTAGTTGGGTGTCCATTAAGTTTCTGCAATATAAATGTCCATATTTTTTTCCTAAAGAAGCCCAATGAACCAAAAAACAGCACAGAAAAATAAATGAATCCAGGCAAATGCATTAGCAAAATTCCAATTAATAACAATGAGATAGAAACTATAAAACGAAATAGAAGTTCTGCAGCTGAGAAATGCCATAACTAAAATGAAAAATTTCCTATAGGAGTTCAACAACATGTTTGATTAAATTGAAAAACAGAATCAATAGAATTGAAGACAGTTAATTTGCAATTATCAGTCAAAAAACCAAAAGAAAAATATAAGAAATGTGAAGAAAACCTAAGGTACTTATTGTTCATAAATTAGTGTGTCTGATGATGCCCCATACGTTCCTCAGGTCTCCTTCTTACTTCTCTTCCATGAGCTCATATTCTCTTCTTCCCTCTAGTTTCTATGTGTAGTAGCCTAGATCAGCACCTGCCTAGGGAAGGGAGGCCTAGAGATTTCAGTTCCGCCGATTTGTTGGCATCCTCCTCACAGGTGATCTTGTGTGTGTATGTGTGTGTGTGTGTGTGTGTGTGTGTGTGTGTGTGTGTGTGTCTGTTTGTGTAGGGCTGGGTGTGTGTTTGTGGTAAGAAAAGCCTTTGCATTTACCTTCAGTAGACTTTGTCCTGCTTTTGCACAGCTTAGAGAAGACAGGAGAATATAGCCAAATGCGCAGCTTCTCTAAATAAGAGTGGAATATAATATCTAATGTTCTGGCTTTTTGGCCACTTCCCAGAGGACTGGACTCTGTTTTTCTCTGACTCAAAGCACTGATGTGGAGCTGCCATCCTTTGATGGCTGGAGGCTGGTGAGAATAAAGGAGAGGCTGGTTGTTTCTTGACACACTGTAGAACATATCCTACTTAGCTGGTTTTTAGAGTACTCATAAATCTCTTCAGACATATACATATCGTGTGTGTGTGTGTGTGTGTGTGTCTGTCTGTAACTGAATTCAAAATAATTTTGCATAGTGTGAAAATCTTTAATATGAATTCCTTAGCTATATATAAACATTTTAATGTATGTATTTATAAAGAGAAGTAAATTAATTCAAAGTAAATCAAATTCTGTGAATTTTTAATAATTTGATTTTGTTTTCCCTTACTACTTACCATTTATTTCAGTTGCATGGTGAAATTCCATAGTATAGCAGCCCAAAAGGTTAAGTCAATGTATGTTTTTGATTGGAAAATAGTCTTTAAAGTCCAAAAGCCTAAAGTATCTAATAAGGTGTCTAATCAAAACTGAAGGATAATACGTTATTTCAACTACTTATTAAAGTCTCACATTTTCAAAAACATTGATACTAAAATGGATAAAGAGATACTCATTTTTTACCACAAGAAAACAGAAATGTATAATTTTAACTTGTGCACTAAACTAATTTTTAAAAATTTTTATTGTGATTTATAACATACTAAGTGAATGTGCTAGGAAATCCTTGAATTTTGCTACTTGAGGCTGGATTTAGAGCAACAGCATATGAATAAACTTAAGAATTTAACATTCTAAAAAAAAAAGAATTTAAAATTCTAGTCACCAGAAGTATTCTTTACTCCAATAGTCATATACTTGACAATTTTTCAAGAATGGTCATGTAACCTTGTAAGGACACTTACCTCCACAAATAAGACTAACTAGGACTAAATAAACAGAAGTAGATTCTCGATACCTACTTTCCTTTTCTCAATTTCTACTCTCCTTTTGTAATTTCCTTTGAGTAAAACTTATAACTTCATAACTGTTTTAATACCAATTATATTTTAAGTGTGCCTCTGAAAATTCAGGCTACTTGTGAAGATTCAGGTGACCTCACAGTAATTTCATGAGTAGCAAATGAGAAAGATCTCCAATGATCAGTTTTTTTTCCACAGGGATATTCTGATTCATTAATGTTAATTGCATGCCTTGAATTCTGAAGATTATCATTAACTCTTTTTGTATGACACTCTAGGTACAATCAGAATAACAGAGGTAGAGTTAAGGGCTTCAGCATCAGGCAACTACAGATTCATATATGAGTTACAAACTTTACTAAGGTATATTCCCGTGGAAAACTTCTCTGAAACCCCTTTTCTTTGCTAGTTAAAATGTTATAGCAAGACTCTTCTCATTAGGGCTGGCTCCAGTTATTTATTTTTTTAAGTAAATGGCAAGGCAGAAACATCCTGGGGGAAGAATGTTGTAGAGAAGACCTGCTTAGCTCATGGTTACCAGGAAGGAGAGAGAGAGACAGACAGAGACAGACAGACAGACAGAGACAGAGAGGGAAACAAAGGGACAGGCTAGGAGCAAGTTTTAATCCTCAGAGCACCACAACGTACCACTACAGACCCATTTCCTTACCTCCCAAGTTTCCATCACCTCCCAATAGCCCATCAATTTAGGATCATATCAGTGGAATAATCCATTTATTGATAATGTCAGTGCCCAATGATCCAGTCAATACCCAAAAATCTAATTTGTGAACAGTGTTTCTTTGGAGAGAAAGCTTTCAACACATGAGAACCGAGGAACATTCCAGATCCAAACTAAAACAAATATCAAATCAAGTAATAAAAATACAAAGTAGACTATGTATTAAAATCTTATTAAATTTTATATTTCTAAGGTGTCTATGTATAGCTATAGAAAGCATAAGCATACAATAATTTGTTCTAGTAAAATAAATAGAACTATTTGGATAGATTTTGTAAGGAAGGAGGAGGGACCACCATATAATATGAGACAAAGATTTATCTATTGAATTTTTATATCATACAACTTTACTTTGGGATAAACACTCCAAATAATATTGACCAGCTGTTAAAGTTTAACTTAAAATGTTGCCAGGCTTAGATTTTATTATGACTATTGTGAATATATTTTCTTTTACTTTTAATCATCTCCTTTAAGTGATATCATGTGTTCAATTAGTAAGTACCTTTGATGGTTAAATTGACAATATGAGTTACCCTCTTTAATCATCACCAGTGGAACTGGTAAAAACAATTTGATCAAGTTACAGCTTTGAAAAAAATATCATATAGAGGTACACATAATCTGTATATAGAAGATAAGGAGTACAACGTGCTTGTCCTTATCTTCCAAAAAGATTTTGATCATATATATTTGTTCTTACGGAATAGTTACAGAAAGAAATTTTGATCATCCATACCAAGAAGTCTAGATAAAAACAGGAACCTTTACAGAGGGATGACTTTATATGTTAATACAATTAACCTTCTAGGGATAGCAAAGCAATAAAGGCTACTAGTTTAAATCATCTCCTTACCTAACAAAGAAAACTTTAGAATGCTTTATAGTGATTTTGAACTATTTTCCTTCAGAAAGAATAACACTATTTTAATTTAATTTCACAGGAATATTTGGGGTTTAAAAATTATAGTTACCTATTCTACTTCAAGAAAATCAATTAAGATAATATCTGCCTATATTTTTTAAAAGTGAAAAGAATTTTAAAAACTGAAAATACCATACAAAGTAAGACTTTTTTCATGATTACATGAACAATTCCTTTTCCCTGTCTCATTCATTCTAAATCATTCGGGTAAGGAAATCCATATAAAATAAAAATGAGCTCATTCTGTATTCCTTATCAGGTAAAAATAATTTGCATTTTCTAGTGATGATTTGTTTAAAAAGTTTCAAAAGTTTGAGATACTTTCTACAATGAATAAATAGGCACAATTTGTTTAACCTAGAGAAGTGAAAAGGATGTTCACACTTCCCACAGCTATTTTGTAATTCATATTTCTGGCAAGCGAGCAAACAAACAAACAGAAGAAATCAACCCAGAAGTAGCCACTTCTTTGAGGTACATCTTTTTGTTCAACCTGGAGTCATAAAATGCTAGCTTATTCCTTAGTGTCAGCTTTTATTTCTTTTTGCCAAGCTCAACATGAAGAATAGACTGGATATTTTAAAACAAGCTCCAGGGCTATTAAACATTCATTGAGTAAACTAAAATCTTCATTTTTGAATCAATACTCAAACTTCTTTTTCACTGAAGTAGATATTTGTTATTTTTATTGCCGCACAAATTTAAATTTTAAAAGTATGTTATTGTGGTTTGGATCTGGAATTCCCCCAAAGGCTCCTGTGTTAAAGGCTTGCTCGCCTGTGCAGCCATGTTTGGAGCGGGTCTTTCAGGTGATTGGACCTCAAGGGGTCTTGTCTGCTCAATGGATTAATCCTTTGATGGATTCCTTTTTTTTTTTTTTTTTTTGATGGATTTCTTCTAATGGCATCACCGGAAGTTGCTGGAAATTAGCTGCAGGAAGTATGTCACAGGGGGCATGCCCTAGAAGCACTTATCTTGTCCGTGGCTCCTTCCTCTCTGTCTCTATGTCTCTGTTTCTGTCTCTGTCGCTCTGTCTTTCTCTCTCTCTCTTTCTCTCTTTCTCTGTCTCTCTCTCATTCCCTCTTGGCTGGCATGAAATGAGCTGCTTTACTCTATTATGGCCTTCTACAATGAAGTTTCTGTCTTGCCACAGGCCTAAAAGCAGTAGGCCATGGCATGAAACCTTCAAAAGATGTCTTTCCTACTTCTAGTTGCTTTTTTCATGTATTTTGTCACAGTGATGCATGGCTAACACAGGTGTTTTAAATGATAATTTTCCTTTGGAGACGTTATTACAAAAACACTATAGATGTCAATGACAAACATTTAAACATTTACTTCTCAAAGTTCTGAGGGCTGAGAAGATCAAGTGCAGATTAATTTTATTCCAAGTGAAAACTGCTTCCTTAATTTGCCGGCAGTTTTATTGTTATTGTTGTATCTTTCCGTGAGAGCAAGACTGAGATAAGATTCACTCTTACCTATCTTTCCTAATAAAGGATTGATTTCACTCATCCTCATGGTTCTACCTTCATGACGTAAGAACCTCTCTAAATCTCCATCTCCAGATGCCTTCACATGGGGGATTAGAGTTTCAACAAATGGATTGTTGGGGACTACAAATATTCAATCCATAGCAACGACAAGTACTTGTAAAATTTTAAATGCTATCAAGCAGATGCTGCCCAGTTAAAGATCTTGTTTCTGACTTGCAATTATCTGACCCTTAGTGGTTTGCTTTTGACATGAAAAGCAATGAGATGCTGCATTTAATATCAGATGATGAAAGAGTGTAACTTCCATTGTTCATTCTCCTCTCTTGCTCCTCTCTTGCTCCTCTCTCTCTCTCTGTCTCTGTCTCTCTCCCTCTCTCTCTCTCTATCCCTAATCTCATGAAGCAAGCTGTCACCTTGTTAGGGTCCCTGTGGAGAAGACCACATGGCAAGGAACTGAGGGAGGCCTACGACCAACAGCTAGAGAAGCACTCAGGTTCCCCAGTCCTACAGCTATTAAGGAACTTAACCCTCCTGAAGCTTGAAACACATCTTTCCCCAGTTAGATCTTCAGATGAAATAAAAGCTCCATCACCTTGATTTAGTCTCATGAGAAATCTTGAAACAAATGACTCATTTGGGTAAACTGTGTCTGGATTTATGACCCACATATTGGGGGAAATATTAGTTGATTTGGGCTTTAAAAAGAAATACCATAAACTGGATATTATTGGATAGCAACGATAGAAATTTATTTCTTATATGTCTCAGTTCGGGGAGTTTCAATATTAAGCCATTGGTATATTTGTCTGGCTAGGGTCCTCTTCCTTACAGATACTGGCTTCTCGCTTGATTCTAACATATTGGAAGGGGTGTGGGTGCTCTCTGAGGTCTCGTTTATATGGAAATTAATTCCATTCTTGAGGGCTTGACTCTCCTGTCCTAATCACTTTCCAAAGGCCCCATCTCCTACCATTTCCCTGGGGGTTAGGATTTCAACATACGAAATTGGGAAAGCACAAAGATTCACTCAGTGGCATAAGATAAATATATTTTGTTTTAATTTACTAAATTTGTAGCCATTTATCATATAATAATAATAATACAAAACTAACACTTTACAGTAGTTAAAAATATAAATGAAATAGCAGAAGAAATTTACATACCATTAATCACAATAAATGTTACTAGGATAAGCTAATTTATGGGAAGGGGAGGTAGGGGAGGGAGCTTACAAAGATATACTTTGAAAACAGGAGAAATGTTGAAAATACAGGAATGGAAAAAATGCACCAACTATTATACCCAGAAAATACTAAGAAAGACAGAGAAGAATCTAATCTCCTACCAGATACTATATTAGACAGAATAAATCTATATCAAGATGGACTCTAAATAATGATAAAGGGAATAGTCTGCAAAAATTACAACAAGCAAGAGACTAGCATCATGTATAAAATAAATAAAAGAAAAATCGATCAATTTAACAAGTAAGAAGTTCCCATATACAAAGAATGAAGTAAATTAGACCTGAAAACTATCACTCAGGAGCTAGCCTCATATTAACAGCTAGACCACAGTGTTCTCCTCTTGACTGTAAATGATTTATAGGACATCTACACCAGACGAGACTACAATGCGCTGATCATAAAAATGACCCAACATGCCCCCTACTCTCAGCTTGTATGAAAGACCACTGCTTCTCTATCAGTCTTTAGTTCCAATCTGTTCTCTCTGCTTTCTAAGGTAAAACTTTTAAAATGCTTAATTAACTATGGAACTGCCTACGTTTTTAATATCATGCAATCATGATTATATCCATTAGCCTTTGAATTCTTCCCCCAACCACTTAACTAACACATGTTTAAATCCTATAGCACACTCCTCTTCACATCCTGCTAGTAAGATACCTCACATTTCCCCATAGTATGTTATCCCTTACTACAATGAGCCAATTAGCCTAACTTTGTTTGGCTCTGGGCATATACCTGGTAGTCTTTGAATGAGGGCATCAACAATATCTTTCAAAATGTGAAATCTATGGCTGACAGTATTGTCAACATACATTTTTAAGCAATTTAAACTTAGTAACCAAAGTGGAAAGAATACCTTTAGAGGTAGAAAAACCACAAATTAAAATAAAGAGGAATTGGGACATCTGAGGTTTCTAATAAAAAATGCCTGAATCATGTTTTCATATAAAAATAATGTTAGGGAGGTGCTAAAACATGGTTTAGGATGTAATAAATTTTAAGTTGATCAACATTAACCAGGTTCTTGTCTAATGAGGAAAATGATGCTGATTCTTCAAACCATATTCTTAAAGATATCAATTATTAGTTAAGTGTAAATCAACTAATTTTTGAGAATTGCTGGAAGCTTTCAAGTTTAATTTACCTTCTAGTATATTTCCTTTAGCAATGTCTTCTGTCATTCTACAGATGTTTTATCAGCAGAATAATATGCTACTGCATTGACCCTGTTTAAATATACTGTTTTTTCTTTTTCTATTTAAAAGAAAAAGCAGGTGAGGTGAATTCTTATAGGATTCAGGTATTACGGTAAATGTTAATAACAGTAACACAGACACAATTTTTCTAGACACTAATATGTTTTATAATGGTATTTATAAATGCATTTTCCAAATTTTCCAAAATATTCAAAAAATAAAATTGAGAGAGTTATCTAGTAAGATTATTTTTTCAATTATTTTGGTCTAAAGTTTGTTTATCCATTTAAAGTAACAAACAAGACAAAAAGTTTGCATATATGAAAATGCCACTATTAACCCCTCATTCTCTAAAATTGATAAATACTGATAAAAAAGAAAGTCTCCTATATTAACTGATACCCTTAACATAAAATAAAATTGGTTATGGTATAAAATTAAATGCATTCCTAAAGATTTATGTTTATTACAAAATCAATAATGAAACTTTGGGGCGTATAAGGTGAAATGTAGTTAGGAACATAATACCCCAAAATATTCATATACAAAACATTTTAAAAATTAATAAAAATAAGTGTACCGTTTTACAAATTAAATTGTCAAAAACATATATAATATAGTAAATATGATATTTTATCTACAGAAGACTACAAGTGATTGTTTGAAGGGTTACAGTTTATGGATTTTTTTTGACGCCATGGAAATGAAGACTAAAATCAGATGGAAATTTCTAATGTCAGATTTGGATGGGTGTGTTTCAACATGCGCAGTGAACTGAGGTAGCTGGGGGATGTCTATGCATATATATATGTGTGTTTCTTACGTGTTTCTATCCCAATGGGCTCAACTGGGTACAGATGTCTAGTTAATCTAGTGTTTCTTGGCGATGAAATCATACACTAGCAAATATGAAGTTCTCCTCAAGCTCAAATTGGTCTAAAATGTATTAGTCATATTGGAATAAATTTGTTTACACAAAAGGAATTAAGGCAAAACTGACTGTAATACGTTTCTATTTCAGATTCATAGTCTGAAAGCTAATGAAAGCCTTCATGTTTTGTCTTATTTCCTAACTTTGCTTTCTTGTATGACTCATTCTGCAACAGAAGAACAATTCCAAAATTTATTTAAGCTTATGTAACACATTTGAGTTTAAGAGTAAAGCCTTTTGTTACTAGTACTTCTGTGACCTTGATACTCCTGCCTTTTCCCGAATGCATCTTTTCATCTCATACACAAGTCTAATAATTGGTCTTTACCACATATTTTGAAGCATATACAAAAACTCAAAATGTCATTATGGGTCAGAATACACAGGAAACATCCCAGGCAGATGAGAGGCAATTGTCTAGTGAAGGAAAAGGGAGATATTGCCTTTGAATGTGGTAGATACTCATCTCCACTAATATACAGGACAGAACACTAACTGTAACATGATTTAATTCACTTACCACACAACGAAGATGGAGCTTACCTAACAATGAACCTGTTGTGCAATCGTTGATGATGACCCGCATCATAGGTTAACCCTACTAAAAGCAGTCTGTAATTGTTGGTAAACGTTATTAAAAAAACTGAAATAATTTACATGCATTTTATTGACCTTAAGGTCTTTTATAAAAATGATCAGTAGAAATAAGCATTTCAAAAATTTAGCAGTGATTTCTTTGAGCTTATTTATATAAATTTAATAGTGTGAAAATTTTATGCTTAATTTCAACTTCTTAGTTCTAAGTTTACTTAACATTTAAACAATAAAAAAATTTTAAATGTGTAGTACCTGTAATCATTTGTTGAGTACAGTTTACCCAGACACTGCTTTAATGTACTGGTTCTCCACCAGTGTCCCATGGTCAGAACTCTAAAATGGAACTCTGTCTCTATTTTCTGTGGAGTCAGCTGGGTGACAAATTAGCTCAGAATTTACTACCACTTGGAGGAGAATTGAGAAATACCATTTTAAGGTTATAAGGCCAATGAGAAAATACCATGTTCAAATAATGTATCATAACATATTGTGTACATATGTGTACATATTGTGTACATATAGACAGTTGTACTGTCTATAATGGTTGATGTCACTGCTTTCAGGATATGGATTTTGAAATTTAGTTTTAATTTCACAAATTTTTCCAAAATTACATAATTATATTATGTAGATTCATTCTCAATTTATTTCATTTCTTAAAGTTTATGCTTAGATTTTGAGATTTGCATCTTAGATGAGCAGGCTAACTTGATTTTGTAGACATATAATATTCTAAATAAATTTTATCCACTTAAACTTAATTTAATACTTGATCCTACTTACTTTCTTGAGACTAAAATAACATTTGCAAAAGAAAAGAAAAGTTTAGTATATTATGTAAGTATCATGCCCAAGTACTTTCTGGGAGTGTTAATAGGTACGTAACAGAATCTTCATGTGAAAAACCAATTTAATGAAGAGAATACTTCTACTTCTGTAATGAGAATTGAATCAGTGCTTTCCTCTAGAAAAATGTTATTGATTGTGTTTCATCTTTCAACGATCACTTTTTTTTGTCTTCATCTGGTCTTAGATACCAAAATTGTCTCCTGTCCCTTTGCGATCATTTAGATAATCTAAGAATAAGATGCCATGACAGCAATAATAAAATACAAGAGGAAAAAACACTTTAAAACTCGACAACTCTGGAAAATTTAGGTTCACAATATTTCACACATTCTGAAATTTTAAAAAAGAAAAATGATCTGCTTTTCCAAGTTTTATTTTTCCATAAAAATATTGTAAGAAAAGAACAGATGAAGCAACCTAAGAAATAAGGGATGAGTTAGCTTGGTGATTTTCTTTAGGTGATTAAGATTAATGCTAATTAGATTGCATGCAGCAAATGAGGATTTTATATGTGAAGAATAAAGAAAATACTCAAAGAATCAAATAATGAGTGTAGACCATCTGTACTTTTTTTCTCATTAGGGTTAAATTTTATTTAAGAATTAGAATTTTAAGAGTAATTCTAGGTACATATGTTCCACAAGATTAAGGAAGAAAAATTAAGTAGGTCTCCAAGAAAATATACTCCTATAAGGTAGAAAAAAATAAACTTTGAAAAATAGAGAAAGGAGGAAGCAATAATAAAATGAAATAAAGCAGATCAACTCTGTTGATTTGTTTGAATTTCTGCTTACTTTGCCTTATTTCACCTATCTTGGTCTGAAAAAAGCCATCCACAGTGACTACGTCTCAACCACATTTTACAACAAAGTTGATTAATGGATATTTACAGTCATTTGAAGAAAGCAGGTATCATTTTCGTCTCAATGCTTGAGACTCTGAAAGACTGAATATTTCAGTTTCAACCCATTTTACCTGGATATATGAGCATTTTATGAGCAATTTTCCCTTAAAAATATTAACCATCTCCATACCTCCGGGGGGGGGATCATCTTGTGATGCAGTGAACATAGTATTGGAAAAATATCAAATTTAAATAAATGGGTCTGAATCTTGGCCTGTTTTTGCTTGATGAGATGCTGATAGCTTCCCTTACATACTGGCCCTAGGATTTGGGCTGAACCTGAACTTGAGTCATACTACAGTTTTTCTTTGTCTTTAAAGTCACAGTTGGAGAGGTCTGTGTCAGTAACATCCCTGGTTTATGTCCACATCTTGTAAAATCCCTGGCCAAATTGCACATTACCTACCTTTATCTTAAAATAAGATATATGTTATTAATTGTTAAGGATAAATTCTGTACTTGATTCTTTCTATGGAAAATGTGTTTATGGAATAGATAACTTAAGACGTTGGCTTTGAAACTAGATCTACAGGCGTTGAATGTTAACTTTGGGAGCAAATCACCTGTCTCTATTCCTTTAGGAGAAAATTGATTTAGGGGAAAATTGAGATGGGTGTAAGGATTAAATATTTACTTCTTGTACAGTGTTTAGAAAGAGATTTGATTCTAATTCATCCCTCAACAAACTCTAGTTATCTTAAAATTGATTTATAAAATAGATTTACAAAACATTGCTTTGAATGGGAAAGATATGCCATATACTAATTACATGTGACTCAGTAAGGTTGATATTTTTGCATGTGATTGACATCTCACATATAAAAATACATACCTCTGAGAGCACAAGGGTTTTTTTTTCATGATGACCAGTATTATTACGTGCCACATTATACAATAAAGACACTTTGAAAAATATTAGATTTTATTCTGTGAGATGCAGGTAAAATATTTAAAATAGATGATTGCACCAATATTTTTACGTATGATAGCTACAATTTTATCCTAGGAAGAAATAGATACTTTGTGCCTTATAGAAACTGTACCACATAAGTTAAATCTTTTAAGAGAAAGACTTCCCTCCAAGGCCCCTGTGGATGCTCAGTGATGTTGCTTTGAGTGTTAGGTGTATGAAGTACAGAGATCCGCCAGCCACAGCCTAGGTTGTGCATCAGAGGTTGGGGCTGCCATCTCCTGACCCTCACTTCCTCTAGCCATGGTCGCCGGTCCATTAAAGGCCTGCTTTCCACGGAGGATAAGGAGGGAGCCCCTGCCCAATACCATTAAGATCAAAACAAATGAGCTTTCATTGGATATTTGTAGTGAAAATAGATTTGGACTTTGAAAAGGACATCAGTTACATTTTATTTCAGCAAGCCAAGTGAAATATGGTTAGTACTTCTCAATCTTAATGAATATCTGTGTTTTGAAAATCTAACTGACAAATTATTCTTTACTAATTCTACTGAAATATGTAAAATATAAACTCCATGTGATTATGATTTTAAATGACTATACAATCAAATTTCAAATGAAAGAAATTCTTATTAATCCAATGTGTTGGATGATGTTTTCTGAGACTAAATCAATACTTAAAATTAGGCTACAATTTCAGCCTTTGCAAAACACAGCTATGAAACTACACTCAGTTGGTTTAACTTTGCCCTCTTCTATTTTGTAACCTGGAATGTTTGGGATGATTAGATGAGATAATTCAAAGCTCATAACAATCTCTGGATTTAGCTAATGTTCAGTAAAAGGTAGATATTACATGTATGATAGAGACTACGCTGGTGGTGTGATTTTTCAGAAAATAACCAAGATTCTCATTTTGTGATCTTTGGTGACAAAGGGAAGAAAACTAATCTGAAATTCAGGAGATGTGATTATGTTAATGTCTCTAGTATATCTGGATTGTCCTAGGGAAATAATAAGGCTGGAGCAAAAGAATAAGGTTTCTATTGAATATGTGATATCTAGAGTTACTACTCAAGGTAAAGAGTTGAATGAGACAAAAAAGTGATCAAGAAACATAAGAATGACTGCCTTGCAAAGAGAGGCAAGAATTCTTATGGAAGCAGAAAAAAAAATAGAAGACAGTTATCAGAGAAACTAAGGTAAATAGCTTCATGATTACAAGAAGATTAACATGCCAGGTGGTGAAGGCATCTCATGAGAGACAAGACTGAGAGGAAATCTTTGGAGAGGAGAATATGAGATGCCAATATTACAAGAGCTAGTGTTAGTGAAGACAGAAGAAGAAAGATGTGATAATTTGGCTGGAACTGAGTGGTAAATGCAAGGCATAAAAAATGAAGACAATATACAAGATCAGGTTCAGAATATCCTTCTTGTTAGTCCTATTTTTTGTGAGAGAAATACCAAAGGACAGAGAGAATGATTTGCTTGCCCTAGATTATGGGTCAAAAACAGCAGAACCAGTATTAAAATTCCGTTCTTTTCAGGGCCACTGAAATCACAACCCTCATTATGTGTTCAATTTGTAATTAATTTTAACAAAATTAATTTACCCACATATAATGAAAAAAATACATTTCTCTAGGCTTATAAATAAAGTTCTTTTCTGTTGTGTTAGAAATGAGCTGTTAGAAAATGAGTGACTTTCAAAGAGAAAAATTGTTCTAATATCTGGTCAAAGTCTTACTTGGCCACAAATAAATAAAAGGATAAGAAAATTGTTTCATTGTGGGTGCCACTTTAAAGTATGAAAATTAGTGTTCACAAGAAAGTTAGCATCATTGGACAAAGAAAATTGCTTCTGTAGTTCTTTCTTTTTTCTTTTTTTAACCAATAACATTGCAACATGACTTTGATTTTGCCCTTTGATGTGCCCAGTGTAATTAAATTGCACCTGTTGTTTGGGGGCAAATCATAAAAGCAATTACTCCCGGCTTCTGTTCATCCCCACCCTTCCTCTACACAAGAAAGTAGTTGTTTATCCTATCACAGTAATTCAAATGGTAGGATAATTTCCTGAGAATTGATCCCAGAAATTATACGATTAAACCCCACAGATTCTTTAGTAGAATCATTCATTGGGAAAACTGTTTCAAAATGTCTGTAACTCATCAGGGCTTTCTCAGAACACATATATTCATAAGACTTTCATTCTCTAGAAACGTAACTGCTCATGCTGTATGCTGGGCTGTCACGCTGGAGAAAGTGAGATGGGCACCTTCTATTTCCTCAAAAAGTATTGTAGGGCACATTTTAACTAAATATATACTATTGTCGCTGGAGTATTTGGGCATTTTGCACTTTTAAAAGAAACAGCTGACTCCAGGATAAATACTTTAGTGTGTAAGAGACTATGTTATTAGTCAATTAATAATTTTTGCCTGATATTTAATAATAAAAATTAACTTTAGCTTACGTGGACAGGGAATGTTATGGCACCAAAAACTTTTCCATTTATATACAATCTTATTCATTCCTGGAAATAATGTATTCAAAAATCCTCTCCCTACCCATCCAGATGAAAAGGAGAGGAGAAGAAAATGGGGTTGTCTCCTGAAGAGCCTTATAAGTGTGGTCTTCAACTCATCATTTTCTCATGTCATGATCATAAATTTAAACTGAAACCAATCCTCTTAGCCACACTTTAACTGTATTCCTCCCAACCATAGGAACAAAGTCGTAATTCAACCAAGGATGACAATATGCTACGTGTGTTCAATCAACAGAGGGAGTGCCCAAAGATTTAAAAGTATATACAATGGGATGAATCTAAACAGAAAAAAAGAAGGAAAATGGAGATATAAAGGAGCTGAGAGTTGGTTAGAAGATGGCAAAAATCAGTCAAGTATGACTGATTCAACCAAGTAAACTAGAAACAGACAATAAACTAGAAACGGAAAATATTGGGTTGCTTAATATTTTGATTGCAGGTACAGTGCGATTATTGATTATAGCATAGCCTTTCATATAAAATTGGAAAGGAGAAGCTTACATGGAAGGCAGACAAGATTATTGTAGTAGAAACTATTAAAAGACTGGAGAGTCTGGGGCAGTGGTGGCGAATCTACGGCATGTGTCACAGATGGCTGTTTGTATCATTGAGAGCTCTGAAAGGTTCGCCATCCTGGTCTCGGGTACTGAATGCATTATCGAGAATGATTACATAATTTTCATTAGAGTTGGACCGAGGAATAAAAATTTTCATTAAACGAGGTGGGCTAATGGTTAGGTCTATGGTTTGACTAAAACATGAGTGGAGAGCACTCCAAGCAGTAGTCTGTAGGGTTAGTGTGCAGGTTTGTGTCAGAAACCAGAGGCCCCATTCCAGCCGTGGCAGTAACCTCCAGCCAAGGACCTCAGCCCCCTTAGCTTTGGCAGGTTCTACTTGGCATGAAAGTGAAACCAAATTTCTTCTTTCTATGACAAGTTTTTCAATGTCCATGGAAATAAGCATACATGGCTTTGAAATAAATATGTGAACATGTCCTCAAACCAGGGCATATGGGCAGATTGAAACTGTCTCCCACATCACTCCTTAGCCCTCACGGGGCTTCACTGAGAAGCACTTACTAACTGCACTTCATTAGAAGGAATCAATCGGGGATCTGATAGGCAGTTTTTCTTTTGTTGTCAGTGTTGTGGTTTTTACCCAGAGCCTTCACAGTTTGCTATATTTCCAATCTCATTTTTCGCTCTCACTTTTCATTTTGGTAAAGGTTCTCATTATGCGACTAAGTTTCTCGTGTGAAGACAATGTTCTCACTCTATCTTAGAGATACAATCTTGGCATCTGAAGAACGTGCATCCGGGGAAAATCAGTGGTCAGGATACCTTCCCCCTTGCCTTGGTTGTGGTTTTCCTGCTAAGGATACCTTGAGTATTCTCCTCTGTATTAGAAACCTAACTTTGAACTGAATTTGTGTATCTGGATGTTGAGTATCCCCCCAAAAAGGAGGACAGAAATCTCGAACTCTAGAGATGCAGCCTTCTTGCCCCAATTACCATCATGTGAAAAAATATTTCCTCGAGGACCAAGGGGATCCCTGTGAGCCAGGCGCAGGAAAGTAGGAAAGGGCAAACTCCACTGGCATCAGTTTTGGCTCTGCTTGAAATGTTGGGCTTTCTTTGGGCAAAATTCCTCGTGGTTTGTCTTGGTCTTTCAGGAGCTACATGTAATTATTTTGGGGGTGGATTTGTGGTAGCTTTGCTCTAGGCCAAGTTCAGCCCCACTCTCATACCTTGTTGTCCTGGCAGCTCTACTTAATTCATTATGTGCCTGATGAGACTTCCCACTGAAACACATTAGAGCTCCAAACCATGCCAGCTCTGAGGTGCGCTCCACTCACAGCAATAGAAACCTGGACTCTTTGCCTAACTTCGATGAGTGTTACCCTATGTGTGAACACATGTGCACTGAGCCAAGACTCAAAGTTCATCAAGGATTCCCAAGCAGATCTTTGGAACTCCTTTGTGCTGTCAAGCTCCTACACATCTGGAACTTTGTCTGCTTTTTCCAGTTACCTCCATGCCACTAAATCGAATATCTTTCTCCTAGGGTCAGTGAGACTGTGATACTGAGAACCCCCAAACACATACACACACACCAACCAGCCCCTTGGTCTAAAGTGCTTCATAAATAATGCCAGGGGATATTAAAGTTTCCCTTAATGTTTTCCTCCTCTTTCAAACATCAGTTCTGCAATGCCTATTTCCCAATATCTGTAACTGTCATTTTATAGATTTTGTCTATTTCTCTTATATTTTACAGCAGAATGGTAAATGTAGACCCTGTTACTCCATCGTGGCAGGAAGCAGAAACCACTTCTACAAAACAAAAAAGCAAAAAGGAACATACACACACAAAAACACCTGGAGAGCATTTCTGTTTTAAGACTTCTGCTGGGCCTAAAAACTGATCATGGTGTACAGATGCATTAGAGCTCTCAGAATAGAAGACGCCAAGATGCCAATTCAGAGCTCTCCAGCTTCAAACAACATTATCTCTTTGTGTGTTGTTAAACTTTCTGTACATAGAGGTTCCAGCTAAAGTACTGACTTTATGAAGGGAAAGTCATCTTATCATGGCACATGGCAACTGGAGATTTTTTTTTTTGACAGCAAATCATTTGCTAAATTTTAAATCTCAACTTCTATAGACAATGACATACTTTGATAAATAGTATGATAAATTATGGCAAACATACATTTTACTTTTCAGATTGCTGTTGAAATATTCACAGTCAATTGATTTGTCACAACTTTTAGAATGCCACTCCATTTTATAGTCACACATGCCTGGCGTTTTTAGCTTACCAGTAAACACTTCAGATGTGAAATTAGAAAAATGCTTTATAGACTTCTGCAGTTCTATTTCCATGTAATTATTTCCAGATTCCTCTTATTTCTACCTAGCATCATATTCCAGGATTTCGAGAATCTTTTGTGTGATTTCTTGCATAGATAAACATCAGAAACCCGAAACACAGCTAAAATTTGTATTGGATACAAGAGGCAAGTTTATATAAATTGTGAAATGAATTATATTTTTCCATAATAAACTGTTGGTCATAAGATAGAAGTCTGTGCCTTTGAAGAGCTGCCTAGCCTTTTCATGCCTTTTTTTGGAAATCTTACCTTATATTTCACTATTTAGTGTCTTTCCGTGCACACTGATTTTTATCTAAGCATTTTCATGAGATGATTTTTCTTAATTCTGTTAAGGTACAAATATAATTTTTGAGACTTTACATTGCATTATTAGGAAATAAAAACTGAAAATAATGGCAATATATAAAAATGTAATTGAAAATACACTGAAAATTGAAAATAAATTGAAAATACAACTGCTGTAGGTATTTTTAATGTCACCATACTTAGAAGTGAAAAACACTCCTGATACCATTCTTTTCCATAAGTATCATATTTCTAGAAATCAGTTTTTTCTAACACTATGTTATATTAGCAAAAACAATTCTCAATTTGTGGAATTTGTCAGGTTTTAGTTTATCTACTCTTCCCTGACCAAACGTAACATTTAGAGGGACTTGGTTCAAGTAATATTTCCCCTTTGAGAGTCTTCATTATCCTCCTCTTACCCTGTTGCCCTGAAAGACAAACACAGTCCTCTATGTCCCTCTGGCTAGAAGATCAAGATGAAATGTTTCTGATGCTTCTATGTAGGGTTATTTGTGTCTAACTAAAACACAAAGCACATCTGACAGATTGCTTTCTTGGCCCCAGTCCATGATATCTCTTTCTGTGTGTTTTTGTAGTTTCTCCTGTTAAGCGTTAAAATAGGCTCCCCTACTTCTTCACTTTAGTTCTGTCACAGCACTTATGTTTACGAGGGGAGTAGGAGAGCATGTCGGCATTGCAGTGCTCAGGAAAATTCTGAGGAGTCCTCCACGTACTTTCAAGCCTCCATTATGCCATGAGTGAAATTTCTTTTAGACATCTGTTGCCCCTGAATTGCAACGAAGCTAAGGTGCGGCGATTTGCGTTCCCGTGAAATACTCCTCACCCTCGCGTCTGGAACTCTTCCATCACGCTGGAGTCCCGTGAGATCCAAAGAACATAGAGTGGTACCTTATCAGAGGCTTAGCCTAGAATCTGAATTTGGGGATCTCAACCGGCCTAGATTCAGCCACCCACCTTTTGAGAATCCAGTCAGAGAGACCAGGGGCGGTGACACCCAGAAAGGGAATTATGCAGTAAGACCATATGGGGAAGGAGCAGGGACACCAGTGTCCTGAGCCTTGTCCTTAGCATATATGAGCTCAGTATAGAGAAGGACACGAACAGAGGGCATGAAGTGTGCGGAGTCAAGCGGCCTTGTCAAATTGTGGTCTGGTTGATCATCGCTGCTGGTCTGGTTCTGTGAGGTCCTGCTGATGCTTGGAAATTCTTATTGCTCAAGGAGGCAGTTTGGTTCCCTTCATAATGAGGTTTGCCTAATGTAAGACTTAGTGATCTTGGAGTCTGAGAAGAGGTGAGAAGAAATGACTTACAGAAAGAACGGACCAGAGGAGAAAAATGGGGTCAGTCACTTCAAGGACTTGAGCAATGGACAGTTTCAAAGAAGTCCCTGTTGTAGTAGAAATGCAGCTGAGAGCTGAAAGGACAGACGGAATGTAACTCTATTTGACACTGAAATTATTCTAGATTTCCTACAGAAGGGCTCATCCAGTGTCTATCCACTTAAATCCATGCATCTAAATTATCCTTATCTTGTCACATACTCTTCAAATCCCCGCGAATCACAGCTTCCTCATCACGTTTCTTTGATTGGCAAAATTTTCTTTTATTTTGTTTTTGGCCAGCTCAATAACAACTGTTTGTTCTGACCCCCTCTCCTTCTTTTATGGATGTGTTCATTAAACAGAACCTAGCTTAGCCCAAAAGGTCGAGTGTTGGAAAAGTATCATCTTTGTTGTCAAACTTGAGGCGACTACTCTTTATCTTGTTCCTTGGGCTGTAATAGTCTTTAGAGAATTCAAGACAGACAGAAAAAAACAGGCATGCTTACCCAGAGAGCGGTAGGGAGAGCTAAGCAGAGCCGCAGCTGTCTAAGGGAACAGTCAGTATTTGGAGGGAAATGCTCTGGAGAAGAGAAAGTTATCCTACATTTCCTATCCCACCCTCCTTGTTTTCTTCCACATCAGTGAGTAAAAGAGGCAGTTGCTATTCTCCTGAAATGGCAAAAGAGAAGAAAGGCTCTTGGAAACACCGGGAGGAATTTTTCATTCCCCCAGCTGCAAAACACCAGGAAGTCCAGAACATGATGGTTGTGCTGAGATTGCTTACAACCGACTTCATCCCAGAGGTTCTTCTACCCCCGATCAGGGAATCTCTGTACACAAATGAGATTTTGTATTAAAATATTCAAGCAGGAATTATGTATGTAGCAACCAAGGGTAATTTATTTTATTATGCATTCAAGTTACTGTTATAATACATCAGCAGACATGCTTGCAGAGAACAGCATTTTTCATTTAGTAGAAATTGTAAAAATTATTTCCAGGTCTTTCCAAGTCATTACTCTGAATCACACTTAGCTTTTATTTTGCCATGCGACTAAAGTTTCTGAAGCACTTAGGTCAAAAAGGCATAACTTATTTGTCACTCATCTAGCCATATTCTCCCAACTAAGGAAAGTAATTTGACCACATTATTGTGGAATAATGATGTGTCAGATTTTCTCATCAAAATGATCCATTTGTTACCTTTATGAGTATGATCAATCATTATATTCTTGTTTTTAATCTAATTTAGAAAGACTTGTTAAATAATTTTATCTTCTTAATACTTTAAAACTATTTTTGTGGAGGAAATATTTCACAGTGATCTTAAAGGTCTTTTTTCAACACTTATTTTAAATGAATATTTACCAAAGGAATGAAAGAAAAATGCCTATATCACATTGTCACATATGTGGCTTTTCTTAGGGGCAAATCACATTTTTTTATTTTTCCTATTCTCAGAAAAATGTGTAATAATGATTCTAACAGTTAACATTTACTGAAGAGCTATTAAATACTATATAACCTGCTACTTTTAAATGGAATAATTCATATAATGCTAAATAGCACACCACGAGATAAGTACTAATATTCTCTACATTTATTTTGTGGAAACTAAATTCAAGAAATGTGAGTGATATTCCTCAACTTTTCATAGCCAACTAGTATCCAAGACAGGATGTACTCCATGTGTTTTTGTCTCCAGAGCTTGTGTTCTTGAATTCTATACATTTGGCAAGAAAATTAAACCTAACTTTGGAGCATCAAAGACCTTCAGAAAATTCCAGAATCCAGAGCTAAATCCAGAAGACAGCAAAAGCCAAGAGAGCAATTGAAGCTACATAGGCAAATTTAAATTGATACCATTGTTTACCAAAAGCTGCTTTCAAAGACCAAGATAGTGCCTTTCAAATACTATAAGTCACTTTTAAAATATTCACTAGTGTCTAATAACATGATCTCTACCTATAATCATATGAAATGATTTTCCCATACTACTGGATGAAAAGATAATGATATGCTTCCTTTACCATGGTAACATGATTAAACTTAGAAGCTATTTTTTTTTTAAATCTTCCAAAATGTTCCCATAGTAGGGCTAGCTGACATGAGATCAAAAATTTTGTTTTGGCAACTAAAGCGATGCAGAGTGTGTTGATTTATTTGCGTAAAATAAATATGCAGACAGAATAAAACAGTGTCAGGAAGCCGGGGCCCAATTCTCAAACCCAATGTAACTTAATCACTTTAAAGATATTATTTGAACTCTTATGTTCTTAGGTTTTTCTAATTTAAAAATAAAATAGTTGATGATAGATTCTAAGGTTTCATTCACTTTAAATAATATGCAATCTTTAAACTTATTAAAATTAGTTCTTAAAATAAATTGTTGTCATGCAGTCTACAGGATCTGTAGATGCCTAGTGAAATGACTCTGTTGGTCTAATTAATGTTAAATCTGTATTAATTTGATCAAGAGACTGCAATTCCAGAATAAAAATTGACCTAGGAAGTAAACATTCCCAAAGCAACATTAATTCATTGGTAATAAGTACTTCCATTTGATAGAAATGCAGTTAATACTGATTGGAGGAAATGTAATTCTTCAAGTAAGTCTTTATATAAGATTGTTTTCCAGTGAACAGTGACATATTACAATCCAGATGGCAACACCACATCATTCTTTGAGTCCTTTTCATTTCTTTCTCTTTTCTGTTACACGCATTCCATAGCTTCCATGTCCACTGAGTATTGTTGATTTAAATTCAGATGCTCTTTCACATTGGTATAGTTACCCCAAAGTCAAAATTCATAGTTGTCGTCACTCTTCAGATTCTTATCTTTAAATTCAGATTCTTTGTTCTAACTGGAGATTGATACTTCATAAACCTAACTGATATGGATAAAAGAAATACAAGATTTATTATGGAGAAATATTTCAAAAACCAGTTTTTTGTTTGTTTGTTTGTTTTTGTTTTTTGTGTGTGTGTGTGTGTGGTGCCGGGGATCAAACTCAGGGCCTTGTGCTTGCAAGGCAAGCACTCTAATCACTGAGCTAAATCCCCAGCCCCAAAAACCAGTTTTTTATATAAGGATTTGTTTATTCACTCATTCATTTGTTCCTTCAGTTATCTATCACAACCCAACATGTAGAGAATGATGATGAGTTATAAGGTATCGCTCCAAAGAAAAACAATGTAATTTCTGATCATGGTGCTCTCTCCATTGAGTTAGGAAGGCTAACTGCACTTAAAATTGAAAAGGCAAAAAGAGCAGTAGGTAAAATATCCAACATAAACAGCAACAAAAGAAAGTGTGCCTGATTTTATTTGTGGTGGAAAGAAGATAGTTAAGGAAATATTTCTGCAAAAGCCACTTCTGAGTTGAAATTTGAAACAAAAAGAAGTTTTCCTGGGAGACAAGGGGCAGGGCAATGGAAAAGCCAAGGACTGTGGAAGGCAGAGTGCAGGAATGTGCAATCATTTCCTCATCTCTGACGTGTCCAGGTGGTTGGGAAGTGGCAGAAGAGGGAAAAGTGAAGAGGTTTTGCCACGTGATGGAGAAGAGTCAATGCTTTGGGTCCTTTAGTGTTCTTATCTGCTTTATGCTTTAGAAAGGTCCTGTGAAGGGATGTGGAACAAATGCAATGGGTCATTTTTAATTTTTAGTTTTTTATTCTTCTGTTGTTTAATTCACCCAAGTTTGAATCAGCAACCATTTATTCATTACCTTTGGTGGTTCTGTCTACTTTCTTCATTTTCTACCTTTCAGAAATTCACATCTCAGCTAAAAATTAATTTGCGTAGGAGAAAGCATATAAAACATTTGTTCATTTTATCAAAAAAGAAGATACACAAACTTGAAAGATTTTTTAGAACTTATTACCTAATAAACTGACCTCAGTGCTGAGATAACTAAGTGAGAGGACTCATTTTCTTCTTCAAAGAGGCTATTTAAAGAATAAACACCAACATAAGTAGAAGGGCTTGAGATCTTGCTCAGGGCTGAGCACCTGCCTAGATGTGTGATGCCAATAATGAGTGAATGAATGGATGAAGAAGCAAAACTGGACAATTACAGACAACTGTATAGACACTGTGCAAAAATGGAAACACAACACTTTGGTACACATAAGTGCCTGGGAGGCCAGAGGCATTAGGGAAAGGAACACTTCAGCCTACTAAGTAGATATGCAAGTGTCTAAGTAGGTGTAGACATAATGAGGAAGGGTAGATGCACCATACACTGGAAAGGTATTGCACAAAAGGATGTCACGTGCAGATGTTTATATTTGATATGTTTTCCTGTCTGAGCTCAGAGATTTGATTTGCACTCCTGGACTTGGCTTCTTTCATTCTTGGAAAGCAAAAAAAAAAAGAATTAGATTGTCAATAGTGTTTATTACGTAGTATTGAACTTTATAATTATGCGTTATAGTCTCTACCCAATCACCCCTATAAGTAAGCAAGGACATTAATTTGCTTAGTTCTGTGAAATCAGGGGGCTAAAAATAAACTTACACCTAAATTGCATATTGTTCATCTTCTCTTAAAACAAAAATGTATACCTCTATACCAGTAAACCAGGTTTTTCCAGTATTATAGGACAATCTTCTAAATGTTCTTTAAGACAGTTTTTTGTTTATAATTCCTGAATTTAGACTAGTTTCAGAGTTTGACTGAGAAATGCAAGACACTGAGAAATGTGAGTCGTCCTGAAATTTTTGGTTACTGGGGAACATCTTCATTTTGCTTTTATTTTAAAACAACTTTATTGAAATACAATTCATATACCATATAGGTCAGTGATACAGTTCAGGGTTTTTAGTAGATTCACATATATGTGTAACCACTACAACAGTCAATTTTAAAACACTTTCATCACATAAAATGTAGCTTCATGTCCTTTACTCATCACCACCCTCCTTTCCAATCCTGAAGCATCCACTAATCTATTTTCTGTTTCTGCAGATTTCTCTATTTGGTACTTTCATATACATGAAATCACATAATATGTGGGATTTCGTGACTCCTTTCAAGTTTCATCTAAACTTAGCATATATTCTATTACATTCTTCCTCATGCTCAAGGATTATTCCATGGAGTGATTTTGTCTATCACATTTTTACATATCACATTTATCATTTTGCCTGTTTACTGACATCTGAGTTCTTTCCCTATTTTAGTTATTATGAAGAATGTGACTAAACTTTTACATACAAGTTTTTATGTGGACATCCGGCCTTATATGCTTTGAAATATTTCTTAAATGCAAAATAAAACCCATACAATTAATGAGCCCTCTCTTCCTTAGCAAACTGACAGCTCTCTACTTTTAAAAATAACTATTTGTTCTCTTGATGACATCCTATTGGCTTATCAAAAACCTCCTTTCCTTCCCTTATTCTCCTTAGAGGATTTCTGACATATTACGGTCCAGCTACTTAACAATACTGTGGTCTATGGCAGACCACATACACAACACAGCACCATAGAATGTGTTGCCAACTGGCAGTGTAATCATCTTGGTTTGTGTCAGTACACTCTGTGATGGTCACATAATAAAATCACCTAATAGGAGCTGGGGATTTAGCTCAGTGGTAGAGCGCTTGCTTAGCAAGCCCTGAGTTCGATCCCCGGCAACCCCCCCAAAAATCACCTCACAATGTATTTTCAGACTGTATCCCTGTCATAAGTGATGTGTGACCGTATTTATCTAATAAATACTTATGTATTATGTACCATGTGCCAGACGCTTACCGTGGTCACTTTCTTGTTGCGGGCACACAATACCCAACACTCGCAACTTGAAAGAGGAGAGATTTATTTCGGTTCATGTTTTCAGTCCCTGTTCAGCTGTCTCCAAGGCAGAAACAGCAGGTGAAAGAGTCTGGGGGAAAGAAAGCGCTCCTGTCACTGCCACCAGGACACAGAACTAATGGAGGAGGATCCTGGGAGGGAGATATTCCCTTCCGGGTCACACCCTCAATGACCCGCCTTCAACGAGGCCCCACTTCCTAACAGCACACTCAGCTGCAGAACTCATTTGTGAGTGAATCCACTGACGAGCATAGTGACTCTGCGATCCAGGCACCTCCCAAACACACAAAGCTTTTGGGGGACACTTCCGATCCAAACCTCAACAAATGTGTTCCTTAAAAGTATGTGCTTTGGAAAATTAACCCCTAAATCCATATGTCTGTAACTTTTATTTATAGAATTCAAGCACAATCACTGAAAGAAGTGAAAACAATAGGACATCATGTGTTTAAAAATAAACATTTCTAAAAATTTACAAATAAGGTGGGCATAGTTGCACACAACTATAATCCCAACTACTGAGAAGCCTGAGATAGAAGGCTCAAATCTGGAGACCAGTTTGAGCAATTTAGCAAGACCTTGGCTCAAAATACAAAACACAAAGGATTCGGAAAGTAACTCAGTGATAAAGTGCCCCCGGGCACAATCTCCAGTACAAAAAAATTTTTAAATAGAGAAAAATACGTCACATCAGCTGTTACACTTTTTTTCAGACCAAACTATTGTTAGCATCTATTGTATTATCTGTTTTGTTTCCTTCTAAGGCTTTTAAATGTGTAAACAATGCTTATATATTTAAGATTAGAAAAATAGGTAAATTATTCTACATAGAGTTTTGAATTACTTTTTATCCAGAAATAAATCTGCAAATTATCTACAAGTGATCGGTAGTTTGTTATATGACTTAGATCTTTGACAAGGCTTCAGGCATTATTTTATGCAAATAGTGTTTCATAAATGGTTCTATTCTTAGCTTAGATACTTAAAAAGCATTGAGGCAATATTTTATATGGAGCCTCAAACAGACTGCCAAACTGCTTTCTAGAAATATGTTAATAGAGACAAATTAACATTTTCAGTAGCAATGTATAAAATGGTCTGTCTCACAGCACTTTTGTTAATATCTAGCACTGAATTATTACAGTTTTTAATCTTTGCCAATTTCACAGAAAAACCTTAAGCCCTATTTTAAAATTTAATTTTTAATTCAAAAGAGTGAATATTTCCTTTATTTATTGATACTTTGTACTTCTTCTTTGTCATATTAATACACTTTTTTGTTATACTTACATATGTTCAGTTTCTTCTTTCCCATTTCAATGTAGTTCCCATGTAAACAGAAGCCATTATATAGACCACTGTCTATATTTTCAATTCTAATGCAAGCCTAGAACAGTGAATGAATGAATGAGCCAATGAAATATAAATTTTGTTTTTTACTTTGTACACTATACAAAATGATTTCATGAACTGTTTGAGCTAAGAATTCTTGATTTTTGTGTTTTAATAATGAGTTTTTAAAAATTTAATTATTTGGTGATAAAATTTTAATTATTTGATGATAGAGTAGTTACAAGATGAAATATGAAGACCTTCTTGTATTTAAAAATATCAGCTTGTGTGTATGAAAACCTTTATTCCCAGGACATGAAATAATGACTATACATTCAATCTTCAATATTTGTAGGTCCTAAATAATCTTTTCGCATCCCTGATTAGATAGCAAATGAGGCGCTAGAATGTGTTTGGCCCCTTCACAGTGCTCCACATTCCTGCTTTTACGTGTGCCCCTAAGAGTCACGTTAATTCTGCTCAATGAAGCTGTCTGTATGGCTAGAGAAGGCAGGTTCAGCTAATGTAAGTGTGTCTTTCCTTTCAAAGTGAGATGAAATTTCACTTACAGTTTGTGGGTTTTCTTTGAACAATGTTCCACATAAAACAGCTCAAACTATACAACCACCCTGGTGTGAGATTCACTTCAGTCTGCCTCCTTTGATTTACGGAAGTTTTCCTTGAGGAACGAGGACGCTTATTCCTCCATACCTCTTTTCTTTAGTAACTACTTCTGGAAATGTTTTCTGTGGATAACATGAGAGGGAAGATGGGGCCCATGAGGCAAAGGAGCAAGCCTTCAACTCTTGCTCATTCCTAACATGGCTCTCATCAAGCCTGCTCTAACTTGGCACTTTTCCTGGGGTGTTGGGCAGTAACTCCTCTAGCCCTCACCCCTGCCTTCTTTCCCACAACTCTCCACTGGAGCATCCTGACAAAAGTCCCTTAAAATCCTTACACAGATGTACACACACCATCACACAGACACAGACAGAAATCTTTAGTAGCATTATCTTAAAATAACTATCAATTTTTTCGGGTTCTTTTTTTATTTTTTAACCAAGAAAGTGTATTGGTACATTGTACATATATTGATCACATTTATCATGTTTGTTTTGTATCTGTACATGGTGTCTCTTGGTTCTCCCCCCTCTTCCTCTCCCCCCTTCTGTTCCCTCCGTCCCTATTTACAGCAGGTTTATTTACAGTTCTCCATGATCTCCCTTTCCCCTTTCTTTCCGTTTTTTCCCTTCCTGCTTTTCCCCCTTCCCTCTTTCTGGTACTCCTCTCCTTTGTATATTATCTTCTTTTTATATAATATCTGTTACACTACTTTGTTCTTATTTACAGTTATGGTTTCTCATATCAGAGAAACAACTCGATGTGTGCTTATGAGTGTCTGATTTATTTCACTTAATAGTATATTCTCAAGGAACATCCATTTACATACAAATGACTCTAGTTTATCCTTCTTTATGGCAGTGTAGTATTCCATTGTGTAGAAAAACAGGGTTCTTAAGGATATCATCGATTACTGTCATTTCTTAAGCCTAATGCTTCAAATTACTGCCACCAGTTGCCCCCTTCAGCATGCTACATTTTACGTTTCTCAGGTGTGAAACAGACACTAATCGACCATTCTTGCCCAAAAGACCCCTCTCAATAGTCGTGATGGGCAAGAAAAATACCCAGCTCTAATCACAGAGTTAGGCATTGCTGTATTCCTGACACCCTAACCATACTCTACAGATAAATCTGTTACAGCTTATTCACCTTTCCCAGTCTTTTCTATTTTACAGTTTAATAAGCAGTGGTTGATATTGAAAGAGGTTTGGGCCATCTCTTTTTCAAGCTCCTGCTTGGGTTGCCCAGCTTTGCACTTTGTAATATGAAGTAAGCCTTAGGTACGTCTGAAAATAAAATATTTCCATCTTAAAAAGCTGTTTACATTCCTAGGAAAAACAACTTGTGCATGGAGTAAAAGAAACTTAAATAATTGATTTTAAATAGATACTTAACAGTACTAATACGTGCCTACTTATCAAATATGGAAGCTACCACTGTTGTTGACTTGCTTTTACTTTCTGGGATAAAGTACTCATTCTGATACATTTGGCAATGGCATTTGGTACTGTGACCAAAATATTTGGGAAAGTTGTTGAAAAGCTTCTGTGTTGATATTTGAAGATTATTCTCATAATGAACTGTTTGGATTCTTTGAGGGATAATACATATTTTGTACTTAAAATGTTATAGGAATGTGAGTTCTCACCATCATTCATATCTGATATATTTAACACAATGTTCACATAAAAACACAACATGAATTGATTAAAGTATAATACCAGTGAAAGCTCTCTTAAATTATCTAACATTTGAAGTTGACAACCAACTGGATGTTAATTTTTGTGTATATCATGTCATACTTTCTCTTTATTTTACATTAATTTATGAGAAATAAAACACCTGGACCATAAGCTCCCACTTCTCTAAAAAAAATGTTTGTTTGTTTTTTAATTTAAAATATTCCACTAAGCATCACTTTGACCTTAATTTCTAGGACAACTTACCAATTTAATTGGCATTTTAGAAATCCAGTGTAACTCAATTTTTCTCATATTCAAACTCACATAAACTTCTCATTCAGTTCAGTTCAAAGAAAACATTTTGCCAGTTGATTTTTAGGCATGCATTTATTTCATTTACATTGACAACTATGTAGTATACCAGATTACACATTTTGACTTATGTTTCAAGAAATTCAGAGTCAGGAGAAATTTCAAACTGTGCTAATTACAGCTATTATTCAGTGTCCACAGTTGGAGGTTGGAAGAACGATTATCTTTATATATGCTTGTGAGTTGCAAAGGCCCCAGAGAATTTTTTTTAAATGCATATTTGAAAAAAATCAAAGGAATTGGATCTTCAGACAGAAAGGACTTTGGTGCACCTTTTACTTTGTCATCCTGATGTTACACTCAAGAGGTGGGCCATGTGATGGAGTTGTTAAGATAATTATTCAGGGACAAAGGAGCAGAAATAATTTTCAGAGTCTAATATTTTTAAAGGAGTTCACAAGTACCACATAAAGAATAAGAATAATGACCTGCAGTACTGCTACCATTATGAGTTCACAGTATTCTTTTGCATCAGCATCTGCCCTGAATTTCTACTTCCTATTCTTGTGACACAATACCAAGAAAGAAAAATACTTTGGAGTTTTATACAGATAATTCTTATTATCGCCGTAAGAACTATAAATTTAAAATCTAGCAACTCTGGGTAGCCCGCCAAGTTTCCTGGAGCCCGTTACTTTTCTTTTCTCCACTTATAAAAAACATGAACCCAGGCTTAGCAGTGTATGCGAACAGTCTCTGGTACCAAAACCTGAGGCAGGAGGATCACGTGAATCCAAGAATTCAAGGGCAGACTTGGCAACATAGAAAGACCCCATCTTTAAAAAAAAAAAAAGATGCGAAGTTAAAATGTGGTTACAGATCTCAAGAGTATTGATGGAAATGCATATGGAAGTACATAAAAGAAAATGATAATGAGTTATTATTTCTCTGATCATGAAAACGCATGCAAGTGTTTCTATTGTTTTGGAGCACAGTAATGAATATTTGTAGAAGATATTGAGAATTTAGTCCTTTCCTATCCATTACATCAATTTATTTTTATATGAAAGCTGCAAGTTAGATATGCAATTCTGTTCAGTCCATTATTACCAAAATACTATATACTGCACAGCTTCTAAGCAACAGAGTCGAAGAAGAAAAACAGCGTTAGAGTCTAAGAAGAGCAAGGAGAAGTCACCAGCAAAGTTGACATCTAGTGAAGACCCTGGGCCAGCTGCTCTCACAATGCCCCACGCTGACAGGCACCGGGCGTTCCCTGGACCCCTGTGGCAAGGGCACTAATACTCACGAGGACTCCGCCTCGTGATCTAATGACATTCCCAAAGCTCCACCGACTAATATGTTCACCGCGGAGACAGGACTCAAAGGACACAAACATTCAGAGCATAGCATTACAGAAAATAGGCCATCTTCTTTTCCCCAGCGACAATAGCCCTCTTTATGTAGAGCAGTTTCAGCTGCCTGAGGCCCACTGTAGTTCAAAAATACTAAATAGAAAATTCCAG
Source organism: Hystrix cristata (assembly GCA_004026905.1). Classification (NCBI taxonomy): domain Eukaryota; kingdom Metazoa; phylum Chordata; class Mammalia; order Rodentia; family Hystricidae; genus Hystrix; species Hystrix cristata. The sequence goes on along the minus strand of PVJO010016100.1, from coordinate 3,728 downwards.
AAGCAAACAATTCATAAGTTTTGTGTGCCATTCTGAGTAGTGCGATCGGATCTCTCACCATCCTCCTCTGCCCAACCTGGGACGTGCGTCATTCCTTCTTATACTGCGTCCATGCTGTCCGCACTGCCTTCCTGCTAGTTACTTAATAGCCCCTCAGTTTATCAGGTCAACAGTCCTGTTATAACAGTGCCTGTGCTCAAGAAATACTTATTTTACTTAATAATAGCTGCAAGATGCAAGAGGAGTGACTCTGAAAATTTGGATATGCCATAAAGAAGCCATAGAGTAATTGCACTTAAGTGAAAGGTCAAAGTACCTGATTTGATCGGTTTTTATTATATGTATGGAAATATCACACTGTACCTAATAAACATGTAAAATTATTAAATATTAATAAAGTGTTTTACTGTTTAAGAAGATAGAGATTTGACCTACTCTAGTTTAATTATTATGTATATTATACATATGTATGAAATTATCACCCTGTACCCCATAAATTTGAAAAATAAAAATAAAAAATATTTTTAAGGATTTTTTTGGAGAGAAACCACACTCACATAACTTTTATTGTAGTATAATTACTCTGAGTTATTAGTCATTATCAATATCTTACTTGCCTACCTTACAAATCAAACTTTATCACAGATACACACCTAGAAGAAAAGAAAACATTTATTTTTCAGTAGTATCCCGATTTCAGGTGTCCTTGGGAATGTGTAGGAATGTAGCCCATGCAGATAAGGAGGGACTACTGTAAGGAAAAACACATTTACAGATAAGAAAAGAGGCTTCAGAGTGCAAGTAAATGGTCGAAGGCCAGTGACTATCATAACTTACATCCCATCTCAGCTTCTCTCTCTAGCTTAAATGTCCCTCCCACCGTATTGTGCTAATCTTTATACAGCTAGCAATACAGATATAGAATACACTGACATTTTCAGTCATGTGGGAACTTTGGTTTGTGCTGTGTAACAAATAAAAGGATTTTCTGGGGTAAGAAATAGAAAACCTGGTGCAGTAATTTTTAAGATTCAGTATACAAGATGGCAGAATCTAATTATGTAAAGAGTTGAATAGAAGGCAGTAACTTTTTGTTTCTTTTGGAATCTATGTTGTAAATGAAATAAAACCCAATGAATAATGATTTGACAGCACTGTGGAAAACAAAAAATATATATTTGATATGATTTGTTCAAAATCAGTGATTTTTTTTTTTTGACCTGGGCAATGAGTAAGTACAAAAGGATCAAGGACTGTTCTCCACAAAAGAAATTGCATTCTGTCAATAGAAGTTTGGAGTGAAGAGAGGAGAGAGAGTGAGAGATGAGAGAGAGAAAGAAAGAGAGAGATTAATTAAAACACGAATTCATTTTACTTTCATTTCACTTCAGTCTCATTTCTTGGCCTTTCTTTCATACGCACATTTTCTGAGAGACTTCATATGTGTTAAGGATGCTATTGAAGAGTAATTTTAAAAATAGAGATTCTGGGGTTGGGGATTTATCTCAAGTGATATCGTGTTTTCCTATCAAGTGCAAGGCCTTGAGTTCAATCCCCAGCACTACGCACCCCCCACCAAAATAGAGATTCTTTGCATGGTTATTGGAAGGTACTGAAAATACCTTTGTTAGGCGACTAGCCTATTGAATGTATTCAGTGTCCATTATACATTATACATGTGATTACATCACCACATATATACACCCTCAATAAGCTCAAATTTTGAAGTTTTGTTTTCTTAAAATGAAGACATCAATTTTGTGAATGCAGATCACGAAATGAGAATCAACAAAACTACCAAGTACAGATATTGTTGAAGTTTAAATAAAAAGAGCAATATATTTTGATATAGTGTTTACTGTATAAACCTAAAATATATATCCTGGTAGTTGCAATTCTCATGTTTTGAAGTAGACAATGAGCCATCCCACCTGAAGTTTTCATGTGAATTTCATTTGAAAGTAGGTAGCCATTTTGGGGTGGAGGACAGTTCTAGTTTTAAAAGAGAAATTCCAAGATATGAATTTACAGGGAACTTTCTCATTATTATTTCCTGTCTTCTACTTGTTCCTGGTTACCCCATTGCCTTCTGGAAAATTCCAGTCCCTGAGGCTGCACCACGCTTTGTTGCTGCCCTCTGCTCCTCTTACGCTCCAAATTATATCTACATGTGGCAGCACTTCACCTTCTTGTAACAAAACTCCTAACCTCTGTCAGGAATTCAATGTTCTAAATTACTGCCATTTTAACAGGGGTTCCTAAATCCTACTAATTGTAATTGGAAGAATACTTAAAATGTCATGGATTTCTTTGCAAGAATTTTACAGATTTATTTGCTATCAATTTGGATCTCCTAGTCCTCTATTGCAAACACTGCATCTGTGCCGCCTGTCTTGCATCTCCATCTAATGAACCGCACCTGTCTTAGCCCGCGTTTTACAGAAACGGGCCCTGAGATGAAGTATTTGTGCACAGACTGTCCTAAAGTGCTCTCAGGAGAAACTAATTAAGAGTCTGGCAGCAGCGGAAAGTAATGGAAAGAAGCTACCGAAGGAATAATTCCAGGTGTCGCGGCAGCCTCAGTCGGCCTTCTGGGGAGTTCCACAAAATAACATACTTTGAAATGCAGAAGAATTTTTTCTTCAGTAGCACATTTCTAACTCAAGTTACTACAAGTCATCCTATGATGTCTGCAGTCACTAGCAGTGAGAATTCAGGCCCCAGGGGAAGGCGCAGTGCAGATGATGCCTCAGAATCTCAATGTCACCAGCAACGTCAGCTGTGATACCTTATCCTTCCTGACAGCACTAATATGTGACTATTCAGCTACATCTGATTTGCATTTTGTCTACTCCCCTTTGGCATCTCCTTTTACATTTAAAAATATGCTCATGCTAAAAATGATTCTCTATAGACAATCATTATTCGGTTCTCATATTTTACTTCAGGAACCCACTTCCACTCTACTTCTTTAGTAATTCATTAAATGACAAAGTATTTGGTGGTCACATTCCGGATAAAAGAGAATATTAGGACATAAAAGTATAAGTAGTGATACAAACTTATGTTTCAACCTATTCCTTAAATTATTTCATCTATACAGTAGAAATAGTCACCGATTTTATCTGTGACTGGTCTTCTTTTAAAACTGGTTTAAGCCTGGTCTTCTTTTAGCTTTGGAGAGAAAATAAGTAGACATTTCCCTATACATTAAAACATATATCCAATCCTGGCAAATTTTAGAAATGTCCTAGTAGTATACAGTTCTCGCAACCAACACAACTACCCTCCCACTTCAGTCATTATGCTTGGAAAACTTGGAATAGATATTTGAATAATCAGTATTTTCAAATAAAGAAAAATGAGAACCAAGCAAGTTAATGAGAGGGAATGTATCATGAAAACAAGTTTCTGCTTTCAGTTGTCCCTTTGACGCTAAAGAAAGAGGCTGCTTGGACCTGTGCAAACCTTCTCAGGGCAATAGTGCTATGGTTAGAGAGTAGACAGGCAAGTCATCAGACGGAGCAGCCTGCATCATTAAATGTCATTTGTTAAAAATCAGTCATAAAGTAACATTCATTAAATTGCATTTGAATTATAAAATCACTAAATGTCTTTTTACTTGCATCACTTGCCAGAAAATAAAATGGGGCAAACCAAAAAAGTACAAAATTCTCCTATAATAGAATAAAAGGGCTATATTTTAAAATCAGAGCATATTGACTAAG
>PVJO010016099.1:0-43040 GCA_004026905.1 Hystrix cristata | reverse complement strand
TACAACCATCACAACTGTGGCCAAAGACTGTTCATGCCGTTCTTCTGAAATGAGATCTCAAAGCAGGATATTTCAAAATAAAAGGTTTTAACAAAAAAAATTGGCATATGCACAATTTCTCCACCAATTTGTGTGTGTGTGTCAACCATTTAGTTAACTTTTCCACTTGAAAAAAATGCAATAAAAAACCGGACACCATGTTTCACTATCTCAGTTAATATTCACAATTACAGCGGCTACAACTCCAGACAAAGCATCGGCAATGCTGCCCAGAGCCAGTTTATACTGAAATTAAGTTCTTTACACCAAGTAAATGGTTGTCCACAACCACTGGCTAGTGTACATATGAACTAAAATTTCTAGATTTGGGGAGAAACAAATGCTGCTCCGATCATCTGCTCTGCTTCTTCTGTTCCTTGATTCATGCTTAGAAGCCTAATAAAAAAATCAAACAGAAAAAAGAATGTTAAAATTCCAAGTTAAAAATTCTTTTTAAAAAAATCATCCAAAATAGGGAAACTGGTACAATAATCACTCTATAGCAGCTCACGCCATTTTATCTATTTGAGAATCACTAGGCTTAACTTTCTAAAACAGAGTACCATCAATGTAGAATTAAAACAAATTTTTCTGATTTTGATGACCCGAATAAGGACCGGCGTACAGTGAATTGAAATCTCAATAGAAAGTCTCAGGCATTAGTAACAATTCAAATAAGTATGTTTAGTTTACTTCTTTAATGCCTACAACATACTATGCTTTCAAGCAATGACAAATAGATTGCTTTAACAATCAGAATGTATAGTTTCAATCATAAGCGTAAACTTTTTCTTCTTCAGTACTGGAGATTTCAGCCTGGGGCAGCCTTTGAGCTGTATCATGGGCTCTTTTATGTTTTGAAACAGGGTCTTGGGCTGGCCTCAATTTCATAATTCATCTGTCTCAGCCTCTGAGTGCTAGGACCACAGGCATGTGCCACCATGCTCAGCTATGAAAAACACAATTTTAAAACAGAAACCTGGACTGGGGATTTAGCTCAGTGGTTAGAGTGCTTGCCTAGCACCAAAAACAAAACAAAAAACACAAGAAACCTTACACAGAGCTTTAAAATTTCTTTACATCTACCTGCTGGCATTAAAAAAAAAGTTTCATCATTGAGTTAAAAAATGTATACAAATGATGCTTTTTGGGCTTTATTTACTTCTCAAGTCCTGCTGCTCTGTACATCCCTCTTCGCCTACTAGGAGATCCTAGGACTTCTTTATAAAGACAGGTCTGAATAAAAGAAAGCTACACGTCCTAACAGCTGCAACTTTTATCTTTGGCTATAGGCAAAGAGGAACTACACCTCTTAATATAAAAATCCTTTAACATTTTCTCCTATCACCTACAGACACTCTTTTGAGACATTAATGCTCTTTGAACCATCTTCCAAACTCCGATGGCTTACATTAGTAGCTCTGACCTTTCCAGCTCCTTTAGCACAAATCACGTTTCCCATAACAAACTGATCCTTTTCTCACATACTTGTTTGACAATCTCTTCTGGGTTTCACGGGCTAAATAAAATATCTCTGCCATTTACTTTTTATTGCTAGTATGATTTGGTATTTTTGAAAATAGTACCAAACCTTTATACATCATTTCTTGGTAAATATTCTCTTGTCAACTTTTTCATGTAAGGGCAGAAACTATCATCCTCATTTATTTGTTAAATACACCGTTCTAAGCCTTATGGACAAAGATATGAAGGCTTTACTTTTTTGTCTTTCCATAGTGCCTAAAAAAAGAGTAGGTATGTAATAGATACTGGTGCCTAAGTATTAAGTTCACAGGAAGCAAATATGAAAAACGGATAATGAACCCTTGAGAGTGCATTTCACCACAGGGAATATTATATACTTGATGCGTATTATTAAACCAGATGAACAAAGTAATCTCTTCTTTGTTTGAGACAGAGTGTTGAGATGTGGCTTAAGCTGGCCCTGAACCCTCAATCTTCTTGTCTCAACTTCCTGACCACTGGGACCACAGACTTGTACTGCTGTATTTGGTCCCAAAATAAATTAAAACAACAAACAAACAAAACCAAGCCTCAAGTAAATTAACTAAATTAAGCTATGCAAGAAACTATGGTTTAGACAAATAGAAATGGCCCTTATACCATTAAGATTTGCTTTCAAGTCTTCCAGTTATTCTTAAATATGATACAATGAAACATTTTCATAACTATTAAAACTGGTGGGTTTTCCTTCATCATAGCTTTATGTAATCATGTTGTAGTGAATAATTTGTCATGTTGACTATTCCTAAATGGTTTTCCTCACGCAGGGGCCATGAATATTCCCAAATGATTTTCAAAATTCTGACCATTAATTAAAAAGGAAACCTTTAATTTAATCAGCCAAAATATTAGGAAACTCTTGTGGATTTTTTTTTTTGGCAGGGGGAGCTTCTGGGGATCGAACTCAGAACCCTGCGATTGCAAGGCAAGTACTCTACAACTGAGCTAAATCTCCAACCCTCTTGTGTTTTTAATAATGGGAAAGTTCTAGATAAAAATTCTATCTGTTCAGAATCGTTAGGTCAATTAGTGATTACGATTGTTTAGAAACTGGCAAAAGGGTGGCCTAATGGTATTCTGATACGAGTACAGCAGTCAAATCCAGATTTAACTCTTCACATGAGCCATAGAGGGACACTCCAACCAAGATCAATGGTTTTTTCCAGTCAATTGCCCGAAGTGTTACTGAAGTAGGTAAAATCTCAAAAGGAAGATTCAGCATGTATCCAACATTCAAACTTCAAGTACTAAAAAACATTCTTTTCCCCAGTGTGCTTTAGTCTTTTGTTTTTATTTTACAATCTGAGTAACACCTCCTGGCTTCCAAAGTTCAAGAACAAATCTTCAGTGTAACATCTTAAAATGAAGCATGAATCCCTTTGTTCCTAAAATAGAGGGGAAAAGAAAGTTAAAGCAGAGTTGGAGGACTAATGTGATGATTCAGGAGTTAACAGCTGCATTTAAACTTCTTTTTAAATCTTCAAATGGGAAAAAATTTTTATTTTTATAGAACAAGAATATTCTGTCCCTCAATCTGAAATCTAAAAATTGAATGTATTTTATTTGTGAATTCACTTCAAATATGTCTGATTTTTAAAAAACAGAACCAGAAATTGGTTTAATGGGGTATGTATATAGTAGTAAATCTTTTTTTCTTTCTTTTCTTTTAGACATGGCCCCATTTTATAGTTCAGGCTGGCCTTAAACTCACTCTGTAGTCCAGGCTGGCCTCAAACTTGCAGTGATTCTCCTGCCTCAAACTGCCAAATGCTGGGATTATAGGCATGTGCCGCCAGGCCCAGCAAATTGTAGTAGTCTTATAAATTTGTGATAGGCTTTAACTATGCAATCTCATTTCTATTAACTAACTTTGCCTATATGTTTGTGTGGCCTTTTGGTTGCAGAGAATTAATCTCAGAGAATTCTGAATTGGATTGGCAGTTTAAATATAAAAAAAATACAGTAACTGTTCGTTGCAAAGAAAAAAAGTATTAAATTGGGAAAATTTTTATCAGTACAAAAAAAGACAATCGACAATTTAAGTATAGCAGGTTTACATCAACCCAACCTGCATCAACAGACTAATGATCTGGATTCTTTTGTCTTCCCCATTACTGAACTAATTCTCCAACAGATTTCTGAAACCAGAGTTTTGAAATACCTGTTACAAATGAGTCTTTCCCCAGCTGGTAGACGGTCTGCCTTATATACCACTGAGGCACAGCAACACTCTTATTCTCCTATGTCTTCTGAAAGTTGTAGTGTCATCCAGATAATCTGATGTGCTGAAAAATTTGATAGGTCCAGCAAGCCTTGGAGATATGGGCTCCAGGTCACTACAAGTCAATTCTTGTATGCTCATCTTCATTTTCCTGTTGGGTTATTTCTTTTCTCTCCAGCTTTACTGTTCACAGTGAAAAAAGCTGACAAACAGTCAAGATTTCAGTGAGGAGATGAAGTTGTCTGGTACTTCTTTGGACTGACTGACTGTATTCAGAGCAGATCATCTTCAGATATTTCAAGGTCTTCCCCTGTGATTTGGGTTACATTGCTGAGTGACCAGCCATGTTCCTGGCAGTAATTGGTGAAGTCAGAAACAGTTAAGCCAGACATAAATAGCAGGTAAAGCCCAGTACACAGTGGAAGATAATTCAGGGAAGACCATGGACATGGTAGGTTAATGTGATGGGAAAATATTTCTAAACTTCTTTGAATGCCAACAATTTTGACATCCACTTGTATTATGATGATAAAGCTATGTTGAATAGCTATGGTTGGTATGGTAAGCAAATGAGTTAAGATCATGAGAGAGTGGAGAACAGAATTACATAAGGATTCATCTTTGACTTCACTACTTCTGTAATTTCCCATCTCTGTCTACAACTAAAGAAATGCTGAACTTAACTGGATGATGATGATGACGATGATTTTCAGATAGAGTCTTATAATCCTTGAATTTGTATTCCTACAACCTCAGCCTCCCCCAAAACTGGGATTACACATAGGCATGCCCTATCTGTGCTTGACATTAACTGGATTTGAAATATCTTAAAACTATTTTCCTTTCCTTTATTACTGTTTAAATGTATTTTTAAAAGTTTTTCTGATAATCACATATTGCTGAAGAAAAAGGATTTCACATAGTTAAAATGCATATGTTAGTGTATTGTATGTGAATTTGTATTTTTCTCTTGAATGTGATAAAACCAAAAAATTATACTCTGTGGCACATTAGCACTGAAACACCAGTACAAATAATAATGTGCATTAGGAGAAAATCCTTATTTTTTGGTCTTTTGATGGCTTTGGAATGTAGTATTTGGAAAGGACTGAAGAAAAGTAATCAGGTAGCAATCTGCCTATTATATAACAAATCCATGTTACCTCAATAAGCTGAACTTTTGAGTTTTTGGACATTCTTAGGATGAATTGCTAAAACAACTTCGTGTAATTTTCCATGGAAGATACATCAGATAGATACAGATATTTCAAAATAACCACATACAAAAAACAGAACAAGCTATAATATACACACGTAACAAGGTTGGGGATTTAGCTCAGTGGTAGCGTGCTTGCCTGGCAAATGCAAGGCCGAGTTTGATCCCTGGCAACCTCCCTAAAATATATGTAATTACTCCACAAGATGACTGTAAACTACATGAAATAATAAATTCAAAAAAAAAATTAAAAACAAGCTGATGGACAAAAACCAAAAACAACAAAAAACAAAACAAAAAACCCCCAATTACATAGAAGATATTAGTAAATATCAGTATTTGGAGGATTTTCTCAAGAACAAATATTCCTACAATATAGATCTACTTATGAAGATTCATTTATGAAACCGAATTCACTGAAACCAAGCTTGAGGGGGGGAAAAACAAAAGCCATCATGTATAAGGCAACTTTAAAAATTTTTAAGTAGGAAAATCTAATATTATATTCTTATCATCACTGAAAACATTTCCTGGATCAAAGAATCATTGAGATGCTTGAGTTCTTCCTTATATAAAAAAGCCTACTGTAGTGGGCCCTAAGAGACTATGCTTTTACACACCTCTATTAAATATAGATTGAAATAAAAAATAACCTAGATAATGTGCTAGGGGTTAAGGTTATGGGACTAGCCTTTTTACACTGACTTGATGTCACCCTCGGCCTTGCTATATTTTCATGGATTTATATACAAACAGATTTGTGTAAGACTTGAGTAGACACTAAATTCCACAAAAGAAATAATAGATATTTTCAAGATATTAAGAACTAAAAAATAATTCTGCTACTTATATTCTGCATGTTAGGTTGATCCGCCCCAGATGCCCCAGACGGCCGTTGCTAGTTTTTCAAAAGAAAACAACCCTCCGCCCGACTAGAGTCCTCAATGAGGTCCGTCGCACCAACTTACCCAGGGGCGTTACCCACCACCCAATCACCCTGTGCAGAAAGGACCAATCCTAAACGCACATTTTCAAGCCTCCAACGTCACGAAAGGGGGGGGGGCGGCGGCTAAGGGATAAAAGGCCACTATCCGAGTCATTCTGTGCCACACTCACTCCAGTGAGGCCGAAGAGCTGTAACACTGCAATAAAGTCTTTCCCGCGGCGAGCGTCGTCAGCCTGCTCCCTCCTCCGCCCGGCTTCAGCCGCCTTACTCCTGGCTGGAGTCTGGCCATTCCCGCTGTGATCCTGAGCTATAACACCGAGCTGCGTTCCTGAGCTGTAATAAACCTAATAAACCTGGCCCACTGGGCCGATTGCTTTGTCCCAGTGTCCGCCCGGGCGGCGGACCTGGGCTGCGCACCTAACTGAGCGGTAGCACTGAGCTGTAACACTGAGCTGTAATAAAACCTGGCCTGCTGGGCCGATTGCTTTGTCTGCCCAGGCAGCTGACCGGGGCGCCAAACCTAACACTGCACAGTGGCGTATTTTAACAGCAAGCAATATTTTGCTTGGGGTCAATTCACCTAGGAGTTCTCCACACCCCTTCCTGAAACAGGTCTCTCTGCATTGCCCAGGCTGGCCTTGAACTGCTGGGCTCAAGTGATCACCCTACCTCAGAATCCCAGGTAGCTGGGACTACAAGGGCACATACCAGGTCTCAGAAATTCATCTCTGAAAGTGTCAATATGTGATTATTTACTGAGGCATCTGATTCGTCAGAATTTTCTGAGTTCCTTTAATAATCTGTATGACATGGTATCTTGTGATGCTATTAAACATTTATAAGACTTTAAATTACTTTTATGAAAAATGGCTACAATACAAAATAAGGACTAAAGTTAAATTGAATTACAATTTTTTTTTTTTAAACAAAGAAGCACACTAACTTTGGGAATCCAACTTCTCATCTTTTTAAAACCCAGCTAAGGCTGGGCATCGTGGTGCACACCTATAATCCCAGTACTCAAGAGGCTGAGGCAGAAAGACCACTGCAAGTTGAGGCCAGCCTGGAATAAATATAGTGAGTTTAAAGTCATCCTGAACTATAAAGACCGTGTCTCAAAAAATAAACAAAAAGACCTGAATAAAGCAGGACAAAAATTCTGCTTATTTATAAAGAGATACACAGTGAACAAAGAAACAAGCTCAAAATAAGGTAATTCTTTCTGAAGGCTGCTGAATGCCTGAAGTAAAATGTTCTAGGCCAGATGAGATTTCAATCTAATTTTAGTTCTAGAAACTGCAACTCAAGATGATCCTATTATCCCAGCTAGCTGTAGGCAAAATTAGCTTCATTTTGTGAGAAAAAGCAAATATCCTATACATGTCAAGTGTAAGAAGTCCTTGGTTTAGAGATTATATCTGGTCTTTACTAAACAGTAGAACCATTTCTCAGTGACACTGCCTACCTCATTATGGATTCCAGGGCCCTATAATCAGTTGTATAATTAAAACTCCTAGGAGGCAATCAAATCCCAACTCAGGTACAGAGGCAAAGCAACAGGGAAGCATTAGTGGTTGCTATTCTGAGCTTAAATTTATTCATCAAAGGACCCCTACTACATTAAATCTTCAATTTTGAATCTTCCCAAATACAGAAACATGGGAGGGAAGCACTGCAAACTTCATTTCTAATGGATGAGCTGCTGGGATGAGGATAACATTAGACAGTTATAGTTCTTAAAAAGCATCCTCAGAGTAATCTATTTTTAAATTACAAAAATTGTTTAAACACAATTTTATAAATATGGACCAATAATTCATCTAAGAAGAAGACTAAGTTCAGATTAGAGAAAGCATTCAGAAATTAAATAATCAGAAACCAAAAACCAATCCTTACCTGCCCACCACTTGCAGAAAGTAGGCAGGTATTAGGTAAGCCCCAGAAAGGGGAAAAGAAAACAAACATGAAAATAGGAGTTGAACTGAATGATAACAGTGATAAGAAATTGAGCTCTGCCCTAATAATTTTACTCCATAGAAGGACAGAGTACCAGAGAAAGACAGAAAGGAAACAGATGAGCGGTTCAACAGCATTTGCCCCAGTTATCTTCAATTTGTGAGGCCTAACTGCACACTTCAATTCTAAAATGAACACCTAGGGCCTGACATTTCCAATATTTAAACAAGTAAAACCAAAACAAAGCAATCATTTTAAAATTAAGAACTTTCACAGTTGACCAGCAAGTAAGAGCAGCTTATTTCTGTGATTAGAAAGATATACTGAGCTTTGCAGTTAGCATTTAGGAGTACATGAGATACTCTTTGACTAAGAAGACAAGATACTTTGGGGGCAATGCCAAACTCACCTTTTGGAATTAGAACATGTTCACAATTTCCTCTTTTAAATGCTAAAGTACTAACATGCAAAAAAATTCTTAACACTGTTAGTCTGAAAGAAAAGTCAAAATACCACGGCGAATCACATTCATTATTAAAAATCAACAAGTGTTAGGTCTAGGATTTTGGATTGACTGATATAATACCATATTCCCAACACCAAATGTTTATTTTGGAAAAGGGTTAATGAATGAGTAAAAAAGATGCAGTTGTTAAAAATGACCCAAAATCCCAAGAGAAATGATATAATAATATACACACATATATGTATATACAAATACATATACATATATATATGAACAAGGACATTTGGGTTTAAAGTTAGTAGTCAAATTTTCCAAGGACGTCTTTTTTTTTTTTTTAAACATAGAGCCAAATTTTTATGTATTTTTAAACCACCTCCTTGATCTAACACTGTTATAAAATGAATAAATTACCCAATTTTGTATTCAATTTTTTTCCCTGTAACGTCACTTGGTTCTTGGCTACTAACCTTTCATGTTACTCTTGGTTTTGTCAGTTTGCTTGCCTGTGGGGGTTTGGGCCTGCTGACCCTGCCCACTGGAAGAGGCTGCCTGCTGTGCCGCTTTCTGCTTTAACATTGTCCAATCAAATGTGTAGTCATATTGGTGATTCAAGGTCCTGGAAAATATAAAATTGCATGTTTTATTTTTCTCCCCTCAAACTGAGACATGTACATACCCAGACTCTGTAAAATTACATGTCAATCCTTTAATATCATCAAGTAACCTATTGATCCTTCAAGACACTGAGGGCATTTTTTTAGACTATCAGTATTTCTTCAAGTGTGGTGGCATTTAAAATTTCTCTCTCTCTAAATAATTTTAACTCTTCAGTGAAATAATTCCATTTTTTACATGACACAAGTGAGGGAAAGTCACTCTGGTGTTACCATTCTTGTGTGCCACGTTAGATAAATCTTCTCTTTCAAACAGAATGAGAAAGGACAGGTGAGTGGGAATGAAAAGGCAGAATAAAGAATTACAACACTGAGTAAAGCAGTCATCCTGGAGGATATTTGTAATACAAGGTCAATTACCTAGAAATCAAAAGAGCAGGTAAAGAACTGAAGCTTGGGTGGGAGATGTGTGCACTGGTGGCTTGGGAAGACTTTCCTGGGTTTAAAGAATTACCTCAACACCTACTTTCTCTCAACCTAAGAGCTTGAGCTACATATATACTAAAGGAATCTCAATTTGGGACTACCTCCTCATTCCAGAGGTTCCAGGATTATCTGCTATTTTAACTGCTTTTTAATTTTGTACTGCATCAGGCTCTATACTACAGTTAGACAGTTACAAGGGGGCATTGATAGCTACTTACAGGTAATATGAATTGCAATTACTGTACTTTTGAAAAGTTAAGACTCTACCATCTCTTTTACTGATGATTAAACCTATTTTACTATAGTTTACTGATTATCAGAATAGGTAAGTTAAATAACCCTCACTGAAGTTTACAATCTTAAAAATATCTTAACAACTCACCTGAAAAGGATGCGAAATAGCTGCCTCAGGTACATGTAATCCGGGGCTTCCTCAAAGCGCAGCCCACGGCAATAGTTTAAGTACATAGCAAATTCTGCAGGAAACCCCTAAAGGTTTTGAGAGTTAAAACAGAGCAAAAAACAAAATCTTAATCTAAGATAGGACAATAAATTATTAAATACAAGCAAAAAAAATTATTTGAATGGGCTATTTCACTACTTTATAGAGAAAGAGGACAAAGTTATGGCCTGGGTTTCTTACAAATTTCAACAAAGTTTCATCATTTTACCTACTCTATTTGTACACTATCTTTTTATATTTGCAGAGGAAATATGTATCATTTTCGTATCTTGTACTGCGTTCCCAAATTAGATATTCTACTTGTTGATTTACTATCTTATCAATGTCTAAAAAAATTCTGAAGATTTTTTGTTTGTTTTTTTGAGACAAGGTCTCGCTGTGTAGTTCAGGCAGGTCTTGAACTCACTACATAGCCCAGGCTGGCCTCGGAGTCACAGCGATCCTCTTGCCTCAGCCAGTACTGGGATTACAGGCGTGGGCCCTCCCCCACACCCACAGCCTATTTTTAAGGCTCTTGCTATCTGTCATTAAGAGAATTATGCCATCAGCAATGCAGCAATGAAAAATATTAAAACACATTATAAACCCCTATTATCTCCTCCCTCTGAATAAATGCAAATGTGGAGCGAGCAAGTTATAGAAGCAATCTCTCCCACAACCATTTGTCTTCCCACAATCTCTTCTCACGATCTGAGAAATTTCCCATATCCAGGAGTTAAGGCAGGACAGAATGGTTACACCTGCAACATTTTATACTAATCGTATTTATGTAATCAGATTTAAAGTATTATTTCTTCAAAGTAGTTATACTATTTCTTTGTTGAGTGAGACCCAGAACTACATTTTTATTTTCAGGTATGCAATTGATGTCTCAAAGATCATATGGCCTTATTTGTATGGAAAAGATCATGATTGTTAATCAGGACACAAATACTTCTCCATTCTAATTTACTTGCCTTTTTATGAAGTTTGAGATTTCAGAGAAACAAGTCTGATTCATATTGTTGCCTACATTTCTCTATTGTTGGAAAACTGCTATTTTTGTCTGCCCATTTTAATATTCCTTCATGTACCAACTGCTAATATCCTCTCCTTTCTGTCATCAGTTTATTATGAAAGGAGACTACGTCTAATTTTTCTCAATCAGTAAGGTTCTATTGGAAAAGTTTGTCTGCCTTGTTAATTTTCCTCCACTGTTTTTACAGATTAAAGCTCTAACAAACCAGAGACATAGAAGATTTAAAATGATTCATACGTTTAAGCCATTGCTAAAGATATTGAGAATAACCAAAATGTAAACTTAAAATAGCAAACAACTACCTACTAGATACTAAAATCCTGGTCTGGTAAGTAAAACGTTTCCTTTTGTTCCTGTATTTTTAAATAATACTCATCATACACACTTACCTTACATAAAACTTCAACAGGAGTGGACATCTTCTTTTCACTAATCTTTTCATATTTTTGTTTTTTTGTTGCAGCCTATAGAAAGTAAGAATCAACAACAAATATATACTCACTATTACTGAGAAAAATCTTAAAAGTTTAACCCACTAAATGTACAAATATGCTAGACAAGGTTTAAGACCTGAGATTTGAGTAACAATAGGTGGGATCAAATTCACATTCAATATAGCTATACACACAAGAACGAAGCACTCTATTTCAGACAATAAACATAGGTACTTTTATCCTTTACCAGACCAATAAAAGATAAAGATGCCATGAAATTCTATGACGTGATTATTACCATAGAACAAAAGCAATAATGTAACTTCCAGTTAATACTAACACAATGCTAGAATTGTACAAAAAACTAGCACTACTGGATGAACAAGTTTTACTCTATACCTTTTCAACATAATGGTTACACATCAGAATGAGAATCCTTTCTTACCTGGTATCAACTTCCATGTGGTAAAGCTAGTGACTACCAATGGGTACCACCTTACTGTTTCTAAAGAAATCATTCTGTAGTTAACTAAATTCTTACTGAAATGATCAGAACCCCCCCACCAGGCAAAAGTAAAGTCAATTCAATTTCGGAAAAACTATAGATTTGGAAGGGACATAAAAGATGTCAATCATTCATTCTCTCACTCACTCACTCACACACACACACACACACACACACACACACACACACACACCCCACTTTTTTAGAAGATGGGGCCTTGTTATGTCACTCGTGCTGGCTTCAAACTCCTGGGCTCAAGTGATCCTCCCATTGGCCTCCTGAGTGCTGAGACTACTGGTGTGTGTTACCCACATCCAACTCAATTTTTTTTCTTAAAAATAAAATCCCAGGTGGGCATGGTGACGCATGCCTGTAATCCCAGCACTTGGGAGGCTGAGGCAGCAGGACTGCCATGAATTTAAGGCCAGCCAGGAATACATAAGAGACCCTATCTCAAAAAAAAAAAAAAAAAAAAAAAAAAAAAAAAAAAAAAAAAAAAAAATCCCAGTAACTTGGATCTGATTACCTTGAGTCCTTGCCATGGCAGGCTAGTTCTATTAAAATACATCAGAACGTATCCTAATGATTCCATGTCATCTCGACGACTAGAAAAGAAAATGTAGTTTTATAAACTGGAGCTGTAATGGATAACACATGAAAAAAAGCCAAATCCTATACACAGAAAAAAATATTCCCTAATGAAGAGAGAGAATTATTTGGTGTCTTATGCAAGGAGGTACTTACTTTAAAATATAAAGTTCACAATAGATTACCTCTAAACAAATTTTTTCTCACAGAATCTAAAATTATAACAGCACAGTGCTAAAATGTAATTTTTAAAGAACAAAAAATTAGCTAAACAACTCTAAACAAGATTAATGGAAACAGAAAGCCATGTAACAAACTACTTTAGGGATACTGAAATAAAATTTTAAAGCTAATTAGACATCTATATGAATGTATATGCACACAAACATATATTCAGATAAATACACTAGTTTAACCCAGGATATTCAGATATTCATGGTTATTTCTAAACTGGAAATTCTTCTTGTGAAGTCCCTAACCCAAAGGGACAAGATTTATTATTTCTATCTTTTATGGAAGAAAAACTTAATGAAAAGAAACTGAAAAGCCAGAATGCATGTGAACACAAAGGATGACACTAGAGTATTTAAAACAAGATCGTATTAATTTATATGAGTGAAAAAGTACAACCCAAGATAGTATACTAATCCCCTTCTGGTATTTTCCCCATAAAAATAACGAATAATTGTTTGCCCAAATTTAGGCCACATCACTAAAATATAAAACACCTAACATCAGCATTTAAAATAATCAGTACTATATTCAACTGCAAAAAGAAATGTACAAATAGTATTAATGCTTCTGACTTTCCATCATGCAGTATTTGCTCAAGAGACAACCTTCAACAAAGAAAACAAAAGACCTAGTATAATTGGCATCTCCGCAAAGTCTAAAAGCAGCAGGTAAAACAATTAATAAGCACCCTTTAAATCTCCAGCCAAGAGACATCCTTAGACATTCTAAAAAACCAATTAAAGTATTTCAAACACCCACTATAACTTTTGCTATAGATCTGATAACACATTAAACTTTCAGACTCACCTCTGCTCAATTCCGAGATGTGCATTGATGCTGGCGTATCGGGCAGTGCCAGTGAGGTTTTTATCTTCTCTGTATGGTATGTGTTGCCTTGTCCTGTTGTCTCTGTACTTTTTGGCCAAACCAAAATCAATAAGGAATAACTTTAAAAGAGAAATAAAGAGACATTAGGTTTTCAATCTTATTCAATTAAATTGCTTCCTAATCATTAAATGCCACATATTCTATGTATTCAAATGTATCAAAATAAAGTTTCGTAAGTTGAATAGATAATAAACAACCAACTCCCTAGTAATTATTAGTCTTCTTCAACAAACCAAATTAAAAAATAAAGCAAAACAAAACAAAAACAGTTAAGTCTAGTAGTTTTTTCTTGTTACAAGCACAACTTCATAGGCTCCAGTTCAGGAGCTTGTCCATATGAAATAAGTAAACAAATGTACAACACATGCTTGATGGCAGAGTTGTAGGTGTGCTGTCTGCCATAATGAAATCTGACATCCGGTTACTACTGGTAAACAAGCATCATGTTTCAAAACCTAGACATAAGCTATCTGGAACTCTCCCCTCCTACAAAGGCCACTCTTCAGTATGCCAAAAGAAGGCTCATTATCTACATACAGCAACCCTGAAAGTCTGATAGCCAATAAAATCAAGATTTTTTTAAACTAACGAAAAATAAGACTTTCATAAAGAAGCATGTGTTACATTCCACTCTTGTGCACAGACATTATGCGATCAGGTTAAACTCCTGGAAAACAGAACAAGTCGATTAAAAAAACATCTAAAAACACATCAAGATGTGTTTACTAATAACAGTTTACATGAGCTAACCGAAAACAAAATTTGTATTTAAAAATGCTTAAGCTGGGTGTGGTGGCACATGCCTGCCTGTAATCCCACACTCAAGAGGCTGAGGCAGGAGGATTGCTGCGAGTTTGAGGTCAGCCTGGAATACATAGCAAGACTCTATTAAAAAAAAAAAAAAAAGTTTAGTTTTATCTCATCTACATTGTACTGGCAAAGAGGGTCCTCCTTTATGATATAGAATAACTTTTCTAAGTAATTCAACTTTATTTTCCAGAATTAAAAACTTTTTCTTTCTTTTTGGTTTTCTGAGACAGGATCTCCCCATGCGGCTCAGGCTGGCCTTGAACTCTTGGCAATCCTCCTGCCTCTGCCTCCTGAGTGCTGGTATTACAGGCGTGCGCCACCATGCCCAGCCAGAATTAAAAACTTTTAAAAGAAACAAAAAACCCCTTATATTTAATTTTAAAAATTTTTAAGGTTCATATTTATCTACCATTAAAAATAAAATAAAACTTTCCTTAAAATTTGTGTCTTTATCTTAAAATTACTTAATACATTATGCTGTAAGTAAAGATTTATCTAGAACAATTATTAAACTAGGCAAGTCTGTGTGCCCTTACAACATAAAACCTTAAACTACTATTCTTTTCAGGTTATGCCTACATTTTGTAATTCTTCTTTTCATTAGGTTATTGGGTCCCTTTTGCCACAGTTTGTAAATCTGTGATGCGCTGGGCAACTTGTTCATCTACACTGTTAGGAGTTTGTGTCAAAAACAGATAAAGCAAGATTTAGGTTAAAAATCTGACCAAGCACCACCCTGAGGAAGATGAATAACATGTATTTCAGCCAGGTACTTTAACTACTCTCAATTATACTTTGGACAGTAAAGACACTAACATTTGAATTTGTCACCACCTGAAAAATGAGATCTTTGTTTTCACTTGCTCTATTATTTAAAAAAAAGATTATTACTAAAGTATAATTGTATAATGAAAGCTCTCTAATAAGAATAAACTCCTTAAGCAACCAAGTTATTTTAGGAATATGGTAAAGTCAGGGCTATGAAACACTAAGAAATAAAAATAAAGCTTATGCTTTAATATTAAAGCTCATTCAATATTCAAGTGAATGAAACACATCTCTGGTAAGCAAAACAAAAATCACAATTAAGTTCTGCAGATTCATACTGAAAACAGGAGCCCAGGTAGTGATGCACACTTGTAATTCTAGCACTTGTGAGGCTGAGGCAGGAGGATCACCATGAGGTGGGGGCCAGCCTGAACTACATAGGCTTGACCTTGTTCCAAAAAAAAAAAAAAAAAAAAAAAAAAGAAAGAAAACCACAACTCCCCCAAAAAAACCCAGGTTAAAAACAACACACAAAAAAAGGACATTTCCTTAAGCATATAGGAGGGTTTTGCATGACAAGTGGGTAATCAGTACATGAAATTTCTTCTATGGGAAAACTTCCCTTTAGTATTTCAAAGACAGGAGAAAAAGGGACCACTATAAGGTGGTGATTATGTATCACAGTTTCCTTCAAGGTTTAATCTACATTCAATATCTCCATTTACAACTCAATAATCAGACACTGACTGTCTCACAACCGGGCTGCTTTATAGAAATTCAGTATTCACTACAGTTCTTTCCTTCCAGAAGGCTAAAGGGAAATTATATTTAAAAAAAAAAAACCTCCCCAAACACTACAAAATATGGAAATGCTATCTTCTTAAGAGTCTCAATCTTTAAAAAAATCAAAAAGCAAATAAATTCATTTTAAAATTTCTCTTAACAAAAAATCAGGAAAAGAAATTTCACTACTAGAGAGGTATCTAATTTTCAGCAAACAACTGAAAGGAAAACAGCTTAAAATTAAAAAATCTCTTGGTACAGCATTACCTTTGGTTATCTAGCAAGCTTCTTTAGTAGCTCTTTCTATGTTTTCAACATAAAACCAATATAAACATGTAATAGTGATATCAAAGATACAAACAGCTCTCACTGTGTAAAGGCAGAACCAAATGAGCAAAGACAGCATCACATAAGCCTAAGACAATGTATTTATATACAGGCTTGCATATGCAGAGACAGGCACATTTCTTCGATGGGCCAATTCACTTTTCTGTGGACTTTTACTATTATGT
Source organism: Hystrix cristata (assembly GCA_004026905.1). Taxonomy (NCBI): domain Eukaryota; kingdom Metazoa; phylum Chordata; class Mammalia; order Rodentia; family Hystricidae; genus Hystrix; species Hystrix cristata. The sequence continues at coordinate 26,569 of PVJO010016099.1, read as the reverse complement.
TTCAAAATTTATGCCTGTTTTAAAAAATGTAGCCCACCTATTTACTGAAGGCATGAAGAAATGAGTTAATGTTTGATAAACTAGAGACATTTGCTTCAGAAATACTACCTCTAATTTTAACATCTGGAGCAATTTTTCTCCTAACCAGGAGAAAAATTTACCCTTCTAAAAATTTTACAAGGTCTCTTTACCTCACTTCCTAACTAACCTGTAAGAACAGAATATTAATTTAATGTGCTTTCGCATGTAAATTTAAAAATGTGTAAATGAATAGATAAGAAAAAATGAAGTTCTAGAGTTTTAAAATTTTCTATTACCTTATAATGTAACTATTTACCTACCATCTGCTCTCAATTCCCACTAATATCTAGTCATAAGACTTGGCATTTCTTTGCCTGGATGAAAGTAACTGAATTGCTGAGAAATTAAAAGCAGTTAAAAGCAGGAGGCAGTCCCTGAAATAAGGCTGGGCAATATGTAAAAGGATTAAATTATTATTTAGATGATACACGTGTATAAAAAAGATATTATGCCAAAGCACTGTTTTTTCTTTTTTGATTACTTACACCAATACTTCATTTCTGGCATATGCTAAATTTAAAAACAAAGAATCATTTGTTCAAAAGCATCAAAATGTATGTACTCACATTTTATTTATTTTTCTTGTTTTAAAACCCATACAAGCACCAGGCCTGATGGTATGTGCACATAATCCCAGCACTCTGGAGGCTGAGGCTTAAGGATCACCAAGTTTAAGCCCAGCCTGAGCAACTTAGCAAGACCCCGTCTCAAAATTCAAAAATACAATAAAAATTTAAGAGCTAGGGATATGAAGCTCAAATGTGAAGGCTCTGGGTTCAATCCCCCGTCCACAAAAACAATCATGGGGGGCCAGGGTGGGAAGGCAATCTAATGTCTACTAATGTCTATAAAAGAAAAAGAAAGCCTGAAGAGAGCCTTATATTTTCTTTAAATAATTAGAAGTGAACTCCTGCAATGATTTTTGGCCTGCCTAGATCTAAACTGTCAGGTTATATACTGATTTATCTTCCATATTAGTAATGGTAAGCTACAATTTGTTTTGCTAAGTGCTTAGGTTACATTACTATTATGTGATTAATATATTATTGTTTAGTTCCAGAGCATATAATGCTCTTTAAGTGTCCATTTGTTGGAAGCTGAAAATTTACAGACTGTGAAAAATCAATTCTAGAAATATGAGATCTGAAATCTGAACTATACTTACCTGAAATTCATTACAGAAGGGAGAGAGGTAACGCATAATAAATTCATTTTACAGTACTAATGCAACTGTAATTTTTTGATTAAGTTCTACAACTCCAATGAGTTTTTAAGTACTAGTCTTTCTCAAGTTTCATTACATAAATTAATACTAGGCCAACATAGTATTTCCTCAAATGGATGTTAAGAGATCTAAAAGATAATGTCCTATTTTCATTTAAGTTTTCTCTAAAATTCACAAGTTTTAAGCAAAAGCCACAAAGGAATATCTTAGTACTGTTATGTTTGCCAAGTATGTCTGAATAATGCCAACATAAGAGGTGCTTGAGCAAGATCTACATTCTCCAGAATTAAAACAAAGTAAAAATAATCAAAATAAAACAATAAAAAAGAAAAGCACATGAATTTGGGATTGAGGTTGGAATAGGAGACAGTTTCAGACCTGGTTTAATCCTGAGAAAGATGGGTCCTGAGAAGTACTAACAGTCATGCTTCTTTTCCTCTTCCCCACTGGAGATTCTAAACACTAAACAGACAATAGAGGGTGGCAGTGCATCAAACAGTATTGCTTACATTGCAACAATGGCCGGCGCAGACAGGCAACACCGAGGCATTAGAGAAAGAACAGGGTAGCCAAATGCCATCCTTCTTCCACCAAGCACTATAGCTTCTCAGTTTTCCAAATAAGAATCACATGTTTAAGAACATTTGAATTCTGGAGAATACTGGGGTTTTTAATGCCACTATATTGTGTCACTGCCTGAAACAGGGATAGCAATGGTGACATTTGGCTCTTTAAAATTTTTTAAATAAAAAATGGGGAATTTAGATCTGCAATCTTTGGCACCACAATCTGCCCTTCCCCCAAAAAAGACTGTATGGGGAGGAAAAATCTTCAGTAAGGAAGAGGTAGAAGGCATTTAGTCACCTTAAAATTTATTTTCATAAGCATGCAGGGCTGATTACTGGGAGATGAGCAAATTCACTAAGATTGGAGTGGCCACTCCTAAATATCAAATTCAGAACAATTTTCCAAGAAAGAAATTCAAAAATTGATCTCAAAAGTCCCCCCACCTTTTTCCCACAAATAGAAAACTACTAGAACAAGCTGACCAAAAGATCCAGTCTCATACAACTGGCATTTTTCAAACTACAATACAGAAAACACTAAAAACCAACTAACATAAACAAAACACTAACCTAGAATATTCAAAGGCAACATTTATTACTTGGATCTTAGGTGAAACACCTCACTTCTACCCTAAGGTATCTTTGAAACTGTAACAATAAGCAGCTCTGCAAAAATTTTTTATTATCTATAAGGAGGACACATCTTAAAAAAGCTTTCGCCACCCAACTACTTGGATTTCCCAACACAACTATGTGATTCACACAGACTGCTTAAAGGAGGAAAAAAACCAAACCAAAATAAGGCCCCAAATTATTATCTAGGCCATAATTTAAAGGCAAAAAACCATGTACTGCATTGCCAACATGCAGACAGGTGTCCTATCTATGGGAATATTGGGCTTTCAGGGGTAAGAAAATGTGAAGCAGGGAGCTAGGAAATGGCTAACGAAGAGCTACAGTGACAAAATCGTCCAAAAAATTGATTCAGTAATTTCTGACTAAATTCCAGGTTTTAAAAGAACAATTAAGAACCTGGATGTTTCAGAGAAGCTACTTAGTATTTTTTAAATGCAATTTGGAAATGACAAGATAAATTAATATGTAGATTGAAAATACTTTTCATTAATAAAAGCTGAGTAAAAAATTTAAATTCCTGAAACTTGGTCAGACCAACATTAACATCTCACACATTAACAAATAACACCAATTCTAATAGTAATGGCTCCAAGTTGGCATTCATACAGGCAAACAAAGGTAAACATTTATAGCTGGGTCTAAAAACACCAAACATTCCCTAAAACAGTTTAAGAAAACAAATGTGAATCTTCCTTCCAAAAACAAAACAAAACAAAACAAAAAACCCACAAAAACAAAAAGCCCCCAAGTTGTCCTGAAGTTGAGAATTTCTATCAGATCATCAGATCATAACATGCTTAGGGCATTGCCAATGCTGCCTGTCTGCCCGAGCTCAACAGTGAATGGATAAAGAAAGCAATTCACTCAATAAAACTAATCATTGCAGAAAAAATTTCAACACAATTAGTTTCTATCTGCAATCATGCGTCACTAACCACAACCCAACCACCCCATAGGCTGGACCATCCTCAGAAACCCCAATTAGCACTAGTTTGCTGTGTGAAAGTTCATTTCACTTGTCTACATTTTCCTTTAAGGGGGGTGGAGGGACTCACCCAACTCGGCACACAAGTAAGAAACTGTCAACTACTTTTGAAGCAGGCCCCAAAGTTATCCTTTTAAATACACAAATCCAAGGACTGAGGAATTCTCAGTATCAACCATGCTCAGTCAGCAAATGTTAACGCCATGGTGACAGATGGGTCAGTGGCTGCCACACTGGCACAAGCACATATATTACAAAAATCCACACTTTAGAGCCAAAGTTAAAATCTGGTTTTTGGCATCAGGAGGAAAAGTATATATGGAGGTTTTCACTATTCAAGTGAATGAAAAATAAGAGACACCTCTTCTTCTACAGTTAAATAACAGATGATTACAGTTCATTATAAAGCCCTTGGGATTTTATATATACCCATATAGATAACTAATGTTGGTTGGATAAGTTGGAGAGAATATATTTCAAGTTGCTAAGTTAATAGAGTTAGCCGATTATCCTTCTAGCACAATCTTTTAAAGCAATTATCAACAGCAAATTGAATTTACTACGGCTTTTTAAGATTGGAAAGTTTACCAAAGCAACTTTTGTCAATATTTTCCTCTTTCATGCAAAGAGCATTTGACTAACCTTATTACAGTGACGACCAATACCCATTAGGAAGTTATCTGGCTTAATGTCTCTGTGTATAAAATTCTTTGTATGCACATATTCAATTCTACTGATCATCTGAAAAAAAGGGAGGGGAGCAAGATTAATTGTTAAATGATGAAAAGCAACACATTTCTTCCCCAAGTATTTCCACAGCTTAATTATTTAGAGTTCATAAAGACAGCATTAGGAAAAATAAAATGGAAATAAGATTTCCATTTATTTCTAGTTTACTGGATATCTAAGCATAAAGTATGATTTTAAAAAAAGGCGAAACATGTAAAAATTCTCAAAATCTTATTATAGTAAAATACAATGCTATCAATCCTCCTCAAAATACTTCCTCCTTTCTCTGAACACTTATCCCATTATTCTTACCACTTTATGAAGCAGTTCTGGAATTCGGTTTTCATAAGCATCTTCAGGTGTGTTCTCATGTCTGCCTAGATGTAACGAATTGATTCCGAACGATCACCCTTACAGTCCCTTTGACTTTGGGGGAAGTTGCACAGTGCTATATCCAGTGATTAAGGACACAGTGTATTGTTTTCATAAGTTTGCCTTTCTGTTTCATGGCACAGCTGCATTCACCCTATTTCTGATCACATCTCATAAATGCACCAGGATGTGAGGGCGATCTGGCTGTGACATCTGTCACCCCACTGATCACCAGGGTTGATTCCGCTGATCTGGCTGGCTAGGCAGGTGTCCCCTTCCTCCCTCACCACTCCATGTGCGTCCCTCCCAAAGCTGTGCACTTGGTCAAGGAGGACAACTACCCCAAGGAGGGCTGTTTCCTTGGTCAAAAGTATATGAGCAGCTGCGCGCCCCTGCTAGAACTTCCAAACAAGCTTTCATAAAGGCACCAAAGAGGACTTCTACAACTGCTTCACAAAGTGCCAAGAACAATGGGATAAGTGTGTTTGAAATGAAGGGACGTATTCTGTGGGAGATTAATGACAATGTTATCTTTTACTGTAGTGTTTTTAAAAATTTAAACATTTATCGTATATTCCTATCACACCTCATATAATGCCCTTTTGCTTATTCTTTCATATTAACAGTTAAAAACACAGGTCTAACTTGACAGAAATATCTTATTTATGATATTCAAATTATAAAAGCAATACATTCAGAATCGTTTAAGTTGTTATAATAAATTAAAGTAGGTAATCTATATTAAAAGAGCCTAGTAGGGGCAATAGTATATACCTCAGTGTGTTCAGGATGTGCAAGACCCTGGGCTGGCTTGCTAATACCACAAAACAAATAAGAAATCCAGTACAGTATGTTACTACTAAGGTCTATTTCCATACTATTCTTCTAATCATACTCACAGGTACTCAGGAGTAAAGGGTGTTGATCAGACAGCAAATACAGGTATAAGGAACTTTGTTATTTCAAACTGAGAGGCATTCTATTCACTTTATTCATTTTTCCCCACTCCCCATACTGGGGATTGAACTCAGATTCTTCATATTGTGCTATATTCAGTGCTCCTCCCAACTCCTTTATTATGTTGAAATAGGGCCTCACTAAGTCACTAGGTCACCCAGCCCAGACTTAAACTTGTGATATTCTCATAACCCATCCCCTATTCCTGGAAGCTGGTAGCTATAACATAAAGATGTTGTATACATATGTGTGTGTGTGTGTGTATGCGCAAGTGTGTGTATGTATATATATAGCTATATATGTATATATCTAAAGAGAGAGAGAGACCTATGTGTTGGGTTTTTTTTTTTTTTACTTTCCCATTTTTCTCCATGCTCATATTAACATGTAATTCTAACAAACTTTCTTTATGTCTTGGAAATTATGTCAAGACAAATATTCTAATTATTATTTTTGATGCTAGGGATATTTTAAAATGCACTCCACATCCATATCCAGGGATTCCTACAAGCTAAGAACACATTTAACACTGAGTTACAAGCTCAGCTTCAGTTCTGTAATATTCTTTTAAATGGTTATAGATATTATATAGTACAGATGTTTTCTCCAGTTATTCCCCTACTCACAGTATTTCTGATTTTTCTCCCTATACACAACAATGTTATCAAGATATATTTAAATATTCTTAACTAATATTGTTTTTATTGCTATGGGGTATAAATCTAATAAAATCAGAGGGGTTGAAGTATATACATACTTTTCATTTTGACAGATAACATTCAAATGCTTTTCAATTTTTAGGAGTTCTTTACATACAACAACCTTTTATCTGTTATGTACACAGATTTTAATTTTTAAAAACATCTTTTAGCCATTTATAGAATTTTGCATCCAACAGAAGTTTCTGACTTTTTAAATTACCAAATGTCTATCTTTTCTAGACATTTAAGATACTAACTTTAGTGTATTTTAAAATGTATTCCAAGTCCAAAGACATGTTCATATCATCTTTCCACATGTTCTTGTTCTTCTTGGTAGTGTATTTGCCCCCACTGCCCTCAGACTTTTTATTACCTTGGATACACAGAATTTAAATCATACTCTTCTATCTTGACATCTTCTGAAGCCAAACTACTAATCTCTGCCTTAAACTATTTATACCCTCAAAGAAGCAAATGTATACAATGTACAAATATTACCCTTTTGGTATAGCAATTTACTTTACAGAAAGTAAAACAAAATACTTAGGTCATTTAATATACATACTTGTCTTTGCTAAGTGATACCCATCATTTACTTCTAACTATAAAATCACTGGGAAAAGTTAAACTAAAATTGCCAGGCAGAAGCAGGATGATTCTAAATTTGAGGCTAAACTGAGCAATTTAGTAAGATCCTGTCACAAAATAAAGTTACAGTAAAAAAAGGGTTGGGGATGTAGCTCAGTGTTAGAATGCTTGCCTAGCATATACAAGGTCCTGAGTTCAATCCCCAGTACCAAATACACACACACATGACAAGGAAAAGAAGAAGTCAACTAACGGACAAATCTGTGGCATGACCTACAGACTTCAGGTGTTACCCCACTGTTACAAGACTTTTAACTGGGTTAAACAAAAGCTTTCTTGCAACTTCTCTCCAGGAATTACATTCTTTCTCATGTTACCCATGTACCCAATATACATTTCCTTCACAGAACCTCAAACAACTTATTTTTTCATCCTTCTATCTTAGACAAAAGGGACTTCTTAGTCTGTGTCCGCAGTAGTTAAGGACACTGGTAGGCCTTCAATATACGTTCACTGTATAACTGCTTATGTACTAACTGGACCTGCAACAAATAAACTATCAATCTTTTATTAGGATTCACTCTCAAATTAGTTAAAACACACTGAAAGGTTTTGTTAACTTCGTCCTTGATACTTACCTATTTCTTTTTTTTTTTTTTTGGTGCTGGGGCTTGGACTCAGGGCCTTCCGCTTGCTAGGCAAGCACTCTAACCACTGAGCTAAATCCCCAGCCCACCTATTTCTTAATGTAGTATCTTTTCCCATCAGCTTTGTTCCTAACACCCCCTTCCCCACTTTAAAATTTAAAAAAAAAAAACTATTTCTAATTTTCTTAAAATCAAAACATCTAATGCATGATGAGGCAAAAATTTTTTGAGTCTTGCTTCAATATTACTAGTGATTAAGAACCTATTACTTCAAGTATCTACTTAGTGAAAAAAATTCTTCCTTAAATTACTACTTTAGGGGTTGGGGATTTAGCTCAGTGGTTAGAGTGCTTGCCTACCAAGTGCAAGGCTCTGAGTTTGATCCCCAGTACTTAAAAAAAAAAAAAAAATAATAATACTTTAGCATCTCCCTTTTCTCAAAAATATAGTACAGCTTTTATAAGGATCCTACTCATAATACCCAAAGAAAACATAAGTCACAGTAGAATGGTACACTTGAATGAGCACACCCTGTAACAGTGGGGTAAAAAAAAAATCCTTTTGGATTTTCCTAAGAAGTTAAATAGTGACACATGGATTATAATACTCTGATTCATGAAATGTCAGTAATAGTATTTTCAGTTTTTATTTTTGACAAAATTTCACACACCTGGTCAGCTAACATAAGTACAGTTTTCATTGTGAACCTTCTTGAACAGAAATTGAAGAGGTCTTCAAGGCTGGGTCCGAGAAGATCCATGACTAGCACATTATAGTCTTTTTCCTGGCCATACCACCTAACAAAGCAAAAGTGAAAAAGAGAAGGGAGAGTTATTATAAAAACCTAATTAACGTTTGCTTTTTTTATTAAATTCTTAAACTTGAAGATTAAGATAGTTTTTCTTTTCTGGTTAGGTTTTATTTAAGCTAATTTAGGGTTAGGGTTAGGATTAACTACATTGCCCAATACAAAATAAAGACTTTTCTGCAAGTGACCCCAATGTCCTAAAAAGAGATGCATGGCTGACTTAACTCTTCTTACCAGAGCAGCTGATTTCTATACTCATTTGCCACTGAGCCCTGGGACCTCAAGCAGATTGCTTAATGTCACCTGGACCTACTTCCTAACTGAAGAAATGAATACTACAGGCATCATTCCAATAGTACAGAAAGTAAACCTCTTTTATCATATTCATGGTTCCATTTCCCACCAAACAGTACTTACAGATTACTCTTTTTTTTAAAAAGGAGCCACATTTTTAAAGCAAGCAACCAGTATTAACTCAAATAGATGACATTTATTTGCTTTTGACAAGAATCATGTTTTAATTATTCAGTGCTGCATTAATTATGGATAAATATATAATTTATCACCATCTCAAGGCCTACTAGTGTAATTTCATTTATCCCAAGGACTAGGAATCACCACAATAAGTAATTCCAAATTTTGATGTTTACGAGCATCCATTTGTATTTCAAACTTTATCTATACAACAAATTCTGTTTGGAAAGAAAACTGGCCAGTACACAGAACGTTATTTAAAAAAAAAAAAAAAAGTATTTGGAAAGTATTTTTAAGAATGGTTGAGAGTCGGGTGTGGTGGTGCACGCCTATAGTCTCAGCACTAAGGAGGCTGAGGCCAGAGGATTGCTGTGAGTTCAAGGCCAGCCTGGGAGACCCTGTCTCAAAAAAATAAAACAATAAATAAAAAAAATTAAAGAATTTTAAAAAAGAACGGTTGAGGCTGCCCAGTACAGTGCTGTACACCTATAATACCAACTACTTGGGAGGCTAGGCAGGAGAACAAGTTTGAGGCCAGCCTGCGCAACTCAGCAAGATGCTGTCTCAACACAAAAAGTAAAAAGTGATTGTAAAATTTAAGCTGGACTAATTTCTTTGTCAATTCCAAAAAAGCAATGGAAGTGGTACCAAGATTTACCATAGTTGAAAGTCTGTTTTGTAAGTATTCAAAAAAGAAAAGACTTTTTTGAAATCTATGCCAAAAGCATAGCAAGCACCAGTCTAACAAACAGCTTAATAAATTGTTACTTCTTTAGTGAAATTTTGCTCTAACATGCTATTTTGCTGATATTGAGTCAAAGAAAATCAAGAGTAAAAGAGTATGAGGATTTAATATTTAAATAATTTTGTTTTTCTAGAAAATTTAGTTAGCTACATGTATGATATTCTGGTGTCTCTTCTTTAAAAAGGTCGTCTAGGGTTGACGATGTGGGTCAGTGCTACAGCACCTGTCTAGCATGCATGAGGCCCTAACACCATAAACAAACAAACAAAAAGAACCCAAACCAGACCAAAAGACAATGCATGCTAACTCATGGCTCTGGACACCCACCACCAGTATTCTTTAACAGCACCTACCAGAACAGCAAGAATGTTAACCATGATACTCCAGAAATAAAAACAAACCTTTACTTCAGCCCTATTTCCTAAGACTCTTACATTGGAAGTAAAACATCCTAAGGGGCACAAGCTTTGAAAGCTCAAACACATTCCTGTGCCTTCTGCTTTATCTGTCTGTCTTTCTCTGCTTTTGTTGTTACCTGGGACTGGGCCCAGGGCCTTGTTCATGCTAGGCAAGCACACTACAGCTGAGCTACACCTCTAGACATAAAAAAAAAAATTTTTTTTTTTTTTTAAATTTTGAGACCGGGCTGGGGATTTAGGTCAGGGGTTAGAGTGCTTGCCTAGCAAGCACAAGGCCCTGAGTTCGATCCCCAGCACCCAAAAAAAAAAAAAAAAAAAAAAAAAAAATTGAGACAGAGTCTAAATTGCCTGCGCTGGCCTGGAACTTGCCATCCTTCTGCCTGTACCTGGCATTACAGATGTGTGGCTCTGCAACAGGTCACTTCAATATTCTTGAGAACTACTTGCCAGACATGAAACATAGGAAACTGCCATGAATACAAGTAAGCTGCATTCTCCTTTCCTTTTTCCTCTCTGTTTTACTTCAATGAAGCCACAAATCTGTGATACAGAGTTGTTGGGAACGTCAATAAATGTTCAACATTTATGTATATATGGTCTTGCCAGTAGCCCAAGCTGACCTTGAATTCACAATCTTCTTGCCTCAACCAGCTGGGCGCTGGGATTACAGGTGTATGCAACTACTGCCCAGCTTGAGTTATAACAGATTTTTAATATGAATCTAATTTACCTAGGTTTTTAAAAAAATTAGAACAAATTTAGAAAGTGCAAAAAAAGCGAGGGAAGGCTGTAGACAAGTCAAATAAGCAGAAGGGAAAGCATTAAGTCAACTCTCAAAAGACCATTTGTCATTTCCATACAGCTTAAAAATAACTAGGTCTTTCTGCTCTACAGAGATTGGTATTTTTATCTCCTTAAACCCAATGGATTTTTTTTAGGGGGGGGACGGGAACTTGCAGGGGTTGGCACATCTGACCAAGTGCAATGGATAAGCCTTGTCCTGGGAGAACCACCTTTGTGACCACGGTATCTCCCCTGCCAGGTAAGTATCAACAGATGTTTCTATCCTTCGTGATTCCTTTTGGTTTCAAGGAACACATAGTTTACTTCTCTAAAGTTAACACTCCATACCTTCCACCTGGTTTTCTACATGGACTAAATTATGTATTGAGAATATTATTGTACATGGATTAGGAGAACCAGGAATGATTTTGATTTTCAAATCCTACTCTTAATTTCTACCATCACCTCCTATTTTCTACTCCTGTTCTAGAACTTCTCTCTACTTCCAATCCCAACCTTGAAAAACCCTGATACCAAAGAAATCTTCCTTATGTAGCTATCCCACATAGATCTTCCATTTCACACAATTGCTCTCACTGACTATTGCTTGTATTCACACTCTAACCCCCCAACTAATACTCATGTAGGGTTACTTGGTGTTTGCCTCTGTATCTGGTTGCAAAGAGCTTAGTATTTTGTTTTGAATAGTCTTTACATAATCTGAGTAATAAACACATGCTAGTCTGTTTGCAAACAATCTGAACTACATCAACACAAAAACCTCACTCCTCCATTTTCTAAGTTCCTGCAAGTTAGACTCTCCCTCATCTTTATACACTTTTTACATTAAGTACGTGATGTGCTGCTACTAAGCATACTGCAGAAGTGATGTGCATATTGTAGATTACAGATTATCTGTGAGATTAGTTTTAAAAACCCAGTTTAATTTGTATTTTATTCTCCCTAATTATGTTAATAGATGAAAGTTTAAAAAAAGTTCAGGGAGGGGAGTCTCATTTTCTCTTTATTTTAAATCAATACCTTTAATTTAAACTTCAGTGTTATCTGTAAGTAGGCTGAGGAATGAGTTCACAATTGATAAAAATCATCTTTACTTTGAATATTAAAGAAGGCACATTAAGGTCTGAAGCATATGCTAAGAGAAAGCAAGGTCCACCTCTGCGCTTTCTTCCAAACTTATACCCAAATTAAATGTAAAGACTAATACACAAAAAGTACAAATGCAAGATGATACATGTTCATGTCAAAACAGGCAACCAAAAATGCTAAGAGAATTCAGACAAAAGATCAATGGAAATTAAACCAGTCTAAAAAAGTATTGCGAAAATGGTCTACTGCCAGGCAGATATCAAAGAATGCATAACATTTTGATCGAGAAGGCAGAAAAAGGCATGCTAGGAAGGGCCAATAACAAATCATTTTGAGGCTGGGTGTGGTGGTGCATGCCTATAGTCCTAGCACTCTGAGGCTGAGGCAGGAGGATTGTCGCCAAGTTCGAGGCCAGCTTAGGCTACATAGTGAATTCAAGGCCAGCCTGGACTACATAGTGAGACCCTGTCTTAATCCTCCCCAAAAAAGCCCACCACCATCACCACCACCATAACCCCAAAAAACAAACTTAGAAAATGAATGAAATTATTTATTGCTATGAGACTCTGGACTTCCAAGAATAATACATCAGTGTAATTCTTACAACGTGCAGTTCAGATAGAAGTATTCGAACAGATACAGTACTGGTTCATTCACTGTAAGGACACAAGTAAAAGCAAAGAACAGTAATTATTTAATGTAGGTCTTCCACTTCTGATTATCAGCTTAATAGGCACAGCCATTTTGTTTGCCTTGTTCACAACCCTGTATTCCCAGCATCCAATGCTCTACACACCTGAAATAGTAGTATTTGCTGAATAAAAATTAACTTTTAGAAATGGATGTTCCTGGAGAACATACTATTAAGGGAAATAAATCAGACACTTATTAGTACACATTGAATTGTTTCTCTGATATGAGAAACCATAAGTGTAAATAAGGACAAAAGGGTAGAATAGATATTTTGTTTAAAAAAAAAAAAGAGAGATAGTATTCAAAGGAGAGAACTAGATAGGGAAAAGGGGGATAAAGAAGAAGGTTAAAAGAAAAGTAAGATGAAAGGGGAAAAATGGGAAAGTGTAGCTACACTTGTTGCAAATAGGGAGGGGTGGGTGAATGGAAGGGAGGGGAGGGGAAGGGGGGAAGAGGGGGGAAAACCAAGATGTATGATGTACAGGTACAAAATAACCATGTTGATTATGATCATTACGTATACAATGTACCAATACATGTTCTTGGTAAAAATAAAAAATAAAAAATAAAAAAATTAACTTTTAGAGGCTTCAAAAGAATAGGGAGTATCTGATTTGGTAGATGAATAAAAAAAGTAAGGAATGTAAAAACACTTCCTGAACTCAATTTAAGGTGTAATGTCATAAAGAAGCATCTACTTGTCTTTGAATCAAATAAGCCAAGTAACGACACAACTCTAAAAGTGATAGTTTTAGCTGGCTGCAGTGGCCTGAGCCTAAGCGCCACCTATTTGGAAGGCCAAGGCAGAAGGATCACTTGAAACCACAAGTTCCAGATCAGCCTGAGCAACAAGATCTACACACACACACACAAACACATACACACACACAGACACACACGCAGGCACGCACCCAAAAGGGTGGGAGTGGTACAAGCCTGTGATCCCAGCACTTGAGAGGCTGAGGCAAGGAGGATCACATCAAAGTTCAAGGCCATCCCGACTACAGAGCAAGATCCTGTCTCAAAAAAACAAAGTCTTTTCCTATATCAGGGGTGGTGAAAGCATGGCACACATGACATAGTGGGCTGTTTGTTATCACTGAAAGCTCTATAATGTAGAGCTTTCACAGTGGCTATCACTGTACTAAACCATTTATCTTTTCCATTTTCAGGTTATTAATTAAGAGCCTTCACTGAACAGCTAAAAAGTATAAACACTGAACCAGCACTGGAATACATTTAATTTTCATAGCAGCTGTAAGATATTCTTCAGATACCATCTCTTAAACTTAAGACTTGCCATTCTATCACCATTCATCTTTCATGTTCCTTTTTATAAGGTGGCTCAAGTTCCTTCTCTTGAATGGTACTGCTAAGAAGTTCCAGGCACCCTGCTCTTTTCTCTATTTTAACATTCCTATACACTAATATTTCTGTGTGGCATTATTAACAGTACAACCCTGCCATTCATAATACAGAGATATACCTCAAAATCATATCCCTTTTTCCTATTCTTAACGCTCAAACTACCTGGGCCAAAGAAATTACCTAAACACAAGTCTTGTTTATATTTTCCTATATCCCCTTAATTCCTGTTGTGTACTGTAATCCTGTTTACGTGTGTGTTTATTTGGTGCTAACAATGCATTCACAGCAATAAAGAGAGATACTCCAACCTTATCCTCCTAAATAACCAGGTTTCAGGACACCTTCTATTCTCAATTTAAATACTCATATGCATTTGTTGATTACTTCTGGAAGGTGTAGGGTATCAACTGATTTGAATATTAGGCAACTATCAGCACTTTATTAAAGTCCATCTTACTAACTGCATTCATCATCAAAAAGAGGAACCAAAAATGCAAGGCAGGTTCCACTGCCTTTTGATTTATGGTAACTCTTCAGTGCTCTTCACTGAAGGACAGAAGGTTATGTTAGTTTCTTCCGGTTTTTTTGATAAATCTTCATAAACAACGGTGCTATGTCTAACTCATTTCCTTAAAGCTTCCTTGTCCATGTTTGTTCCTTCACTTCATGGCCTTTATTTTACTCTGAATGTAAGACATCTAAAATTCTATGATCTGAGCTTGAACCCTCCTATTAGTAAACTGAGCAAACCATTTCCTTCTTGCTTGCAATTTCACATTTAAAATACAATTTAATTTTAAAAGGTCAGTTACTTAATTTTTTACTTTTTTGGATTAGTTTTTAACACAACTATAAAAACAAAAGACCATCAAATTAAAAATTTGAAGAAATATCTCTGAAGTATTTGGGATTGAGAGCTTTTCACTAGAGAGAAACAATTCTATTTGGGGCTACCTGGCTACTGCACAGAACTGAAAAATCAGGTTTAAAAGAGAAAGAAAACAGATGCTATTAAGTAAAAAGAATAATTCTGATAACATGATTATTTCAAGAAATGTTAGATATTAACTCAATTTTAAAGTATAACTGAACCTTTCCTAAAACTTTCAAGCCCTGGCCCCTTCTTCTTGCACAGTTTGTGACAGAACCCAGGACCTTCACACTGAGCTACATCTGTAGCTCATTTTTTAATTTTTATTTTGAGACAGGATCTCACTAATTTGCTAAGTTGCCCAGGATGGGCTCCAACTTACTATCCTTCTGCCCCATGTACCACCAAGCCCGGATGCCCTGTCACCTTAAATTCAACATGTCTCAAATCATCCACTCTATTTACAAAATATCAAAATTGAGTACCCTTCCCAACTTCCTCAAATTCAAGGGTCAAATGATTTGTCTCTACTCAAAACGAGAAAACATGACAGGAACATAAAATGTTTGTTCTTGCCAAGCCCTGGGTTCAATCTCCAGCACAAAGGAGAAAGAAAAAGTTTGACATTTCCCCTGCCCTATATTAATTAATTTGCATATCAAATCCTTTCTAAATAGAGTTAAGTATCTGAGGTTAAAAAAAAACAGTAGCTGAAAAGCATATTAGGACAAAATTAACTCAAATCCTCTATATTAGTGGAGAAAATGAATACAAAGAGAAAACAATGAACTATTGTAAAACTCGGTGTAATTTTTAATTTGCAAGTACAGGACACAAGGCTCAGGCTAGTAATGTTATATTAAGATACAGCCAAGGAGGAAAATGGATCCAATCTACTAGAAAGGATCCATATAGTCTGAAAGAATACACGAGTATCTTATGTACAAATTCTGTGCAAACCTGAATAATAAAGAACTAGACAATACTCATAAAAATAAGCCCTTCAGTGATCAGAAAATTAAAAATGGTTCAATAAATCAGCAGTTGGGTTTAGGAATGGGAAATAGGGCTGAGCAAGTAGCTCAATGGTAGAGCACTTATTTAGCATTCAGGAGGTCCTGGTTTAATCTTAGCAACCCAACACACAGACACACATAAAGGGAAACTGGACATTTAAACTGAAAGTATACATGACGGTCTACCAAGAACACTGAACCAGCAGCCAGAAACACAGGTTTTAGTCCTGGCTTTGTCACTTCCTTGCTCTATGACTCTAAGTGACTTTCTTACCGGTCAAAGATTCATTTTTTTTCTCTTCCTTCTCTTCTTCCGGCAATGCTGGAGGCTGAACCCAGAGCTTGTGCATGCTAGGTAAAAGTACTCTGTCACTAATTTACATACCTCTAGCCCCCAAACATTCTTCATTTGGCCCTATCCATCTATGAAGAGGCATTATGGTATTTATGAGGTAGTCTATGTAAAAGTACTTGATAAATTACAAAGCATTACACAAGGATTTTTATTTTACTGTAAAAAGCTAATTATACACACATACACACGTATATATGTACATATATGTATATAATACTACCAACTACGATAGTATTTTCTGCAATAACCAAGGCCCTTAGCAAAATTTGCTATTACTAACAGTTTAATATAATCAACTGCTAAACCCCAGTACAGAATTTCTCAAAATGGTTCTTTGGTCTTTGGCAGAATTTCTTGGGACAGCTGTTAGAAATAAGAGACTCTTCCACCACACTGTAGAACTGGCCAAACAAATATGGACGTAAGGTGGATAAACTTGCTTTCTCAACAAGCACTGTACATTGCTGAGGTTTGAGAAATGCTGACTTAGTAGGATGCACATCAAAAAAACCTTAACAGGGCCGACTGACCTGGCCAATGAAGGCAATCTCTAAAATGTTGCCAGGTAGTGTTTGAAGCTCATACTCAATATACTATCCCCTTGATATTAAGAAAACATTCATGCCCTCAGTTGGAGATTTAGATATCTTTCCTCCTAATTTCCAGCAAGAGAAAAATTTATCATTGCCATATCCCAGGCTCTCAGCAGATACTCAAAATATAAGCCTCACAAAAATTCTGACTCTTCACTGAAATGTGCCCAGTAGTTTAAGGACTGTGCTGGCACACAGTAGGTATACTCACATACATACATAATACATACAGAAGCTGGATGAAAGTAATACAAAGTGTTGTAAAGTATGTTATGTCCTCCATGACAGTCTCAACCATCAATAAAAGGTTTCATTAAAGAGTAGAAGCTAACAACACTTCTGTAAAAGGCATATGAAGTATTAATATTATAAAGGTTCAAAAATGTAAACACTAAGATTTCAATAAGTGGAACTTGGTGTTAAGAATAACTTCAATGATGTGTGAACAGCCAAATACAAAACCAAACAACCCAATTAATCAAGTGTATAGTAAAGAAATGGAAAAAATAAAGTATGTATTCATGCAGAATTATCAACTCCAGTCTAATTAGATTTTCATTATTTCAACTGTTATCAAGGACAATATATTGGACACTTCTCTAATAAAACTAGGACTTGGAAAATCTGAAACTTAACAACAAAATCTACAAAATTTTATGCTCCTGCCTTCCAACAAAGTAGGTCTAAATCAGACCTCACAGTCGTCTTTGCATAAAAGCCACCATGAGGATAGAATGCTTTGTCCATGTAAAGAAGTGTAACAGAGAGAGCAGCTTCAGATGAGCTGAAATACAGATTGACTACCACTAATCCAAAAACTCAAAACTAAACTTTCTGTAGTACAAGGTGGCAACGCATGCCTGTAATCCCAGCTACCCAGGAGGCTGACCTTGGTCAGCCTGGGGGAAAAAAAAAAAAAAAAAAAAAGTTTGTGTGGGGGAGTGGAATGCTGGAAATGTAGCTCAGTACTAGATTACATGCCCAGCATGTGTTAGTTCTTTGGCTCGACTCTGAGTAGCACGAAACTTTTTGAGTGCCAACTTGATGCTCCAGAAGTTCCAGATTTTATAGCATTTCAGATTTTCAGAATAGGGTCATTCAACTAGCAAAGTCCATGCAAATATTCCAAAATTTGAAGTACTACTGGTTCCAAACATTTTAGATAAAGAATACACACTATAAAGGATAAGCTCAAATTCAGAAGGTTAATTTGCAAACCTCTTTACTGTACACTTAAAAATGACACAAACGAAATACATGGATGATTTATATTATGCTTCAGTCTCTTCTCTTTAAATAAAAATCCTTCAGTAAAAAAGCTGCTGTAAGAAGCAATTTCCCGACGTTGCTGACCTATAGCCAAAAGAAATTTCAAAGGGCCAACACTATTAGCTTACAGATGCTAACAAATACTGAAGCCAATGACCATCCCCTATAATACATCTTTACTGTGACGTTAAAGCACCTTAGATTTTAATGATATAGTAGTACGTTTATGTTAGAATTCAAAGCTAAAAGAACTAGTACAGCCACATTTCTATTTGTAAATCAGTGACCAGACTCGTAGATTCAGCTGAATACCTAAATGTAAGTACCAAAGTTGCTGAACATTCTGTTTAGAAACTGAAGAACTGAACTGTGCATTCGCCAGGTACTTCTAAATTCAGTAAATACATGTAATAGCCATAAATTTCTGCAGAGTTTTATTAAAGAAT
This sequence comes from Hystrix cristata, assembly GCA_004026905.1. Lineage (NCBI taxonomy): Eukaryota > Metazoa > Chordata > Mammalia > Rodentia > Hystricidae > Hystrix > Hystrix cristata. The sequence goes on along the minus strand of PVJO010016099.1, from coordinate 8,132 downwards.
ACAGCCTGCCATGGTGGCACATGCCTGTAATCCCAATTGCTTGGAACCTGAAGCAAGAAGACTGAATCTGAAGCAATCTGGGCAACACAGCAAGACCTGGTCCCAAAAAAATTAATAATAATCCTAATTTATAAAAGAGGTAAATTAAGAATCCGGCCTGAGATGTAGTTCCAGGAAAGATTAGGGTTAATAGGGAGGCAACAATTATTAATACCCGAAATATAATAAAGTAGTTCCTCATCTTTGCTGTCCAAAAAGAGCATTTAAAACACCAAAACACCAAAAGAGCATTTAAAAATTGTGTTATCTAGGTCATACCCAAAACCAATTAAAGAAAACATCAGAGTAGAGTCCTGTGTCTTTTTTTTTTTTAAAGATCCTCATGTGATTCCAATGTGCAGCAAAATGTGGGAACCACTGTATAGATGAGAGAGCAAGTTGTTCTAATTACACATTAATGATGTGACTTCAGCTAAATTAACTTCTCTGACACACAATAGGACACCCCAACTTACAGGGTTTTTTGAGACAGGGTCCTGCTATGCAGTTCATGCTGACCTTGAACTCACTACAAGCCTCCTGCCTCAGTCCGAGTCCTGGCACTACAGGCATGTGCCACCAGGCCTGGCTCAGGATTGTTTTACAATTAAGATACTATGTATAATGCCTGGATGTTTGATTTTTTTCTTTTTTCTTGCATATAGAAACATATAGAATATTTCATTATTTTCTTTTTTTCTTGCACAATGGATTCAACTAACTGCTCCCTTATTTTTTCTTTTGGTGCTGGGGATTGAACTCAGGGCCTTGTGCTTTCAGCTAAATCCCCAGCCCAGCTCCCTTATTTTAACAGTACTTACCAATGTTATTAATAAATCAAAGGCCATTATACCTCAAAATTAAAACAAATAATTGCATCAGAATAGAAGAGGCATCTTTTATCCTACTGATTCTATCAATTTATATAATGCATTTAAGAATTCAAGACCTATTTGGTCTTCAAAAAATTTCTTTTCTAAATGAAAGCTGACATTAAAAATTACTGAATTTAAAAAAATTACAGAATTCATTCTAGGTTCAAATCTACACAGAATAACATGCAGAACCTGTACTCTGACTCTCAATGTAATACTTTTCCCATTTCCTTGTAACAGAGGATTGGAATATACTCTCTTCAGCTAAACCTTTTTGTACAGCACTTCCAAAGTCCCTATTAGAAGAGCCACAACACATCCCTCACTCACTGACAGCTCTTTTTAAAGGTAGAGAATAAGGTAAAAATATTACCACCAATTATTCATCCCAACCACCTGATTATTTTGTCAGGTAAATCCTACAGCATACTTCACGGCGATAAACAGCCTACTAACCTGCAGACTTTAGTATGAGCAAATCAACATCAAACCCAGATTGTGTTAACTATGAGCTAAAAAACTTATCTTTTTTTTTGGGTGCTGGGGATCGAACTCAGGGCTCCAGTCCCTAAAAAACTACTTTTTAAAAAATATTAAACATACGTGTCACAGAATGTAGCTTACCAATTACTAGTAGTCTGTGTGTGTATAAAGAGAAATTATTCTTTATATCAACATAGCTGTGGGTGATACCAGTGTATGCACTTGTCAAAACCGATCCAACCTCACATTAAAAGCTATGAATTTCACTCCATGTAAATTATACTTCAATTTTTAAAAAATCCCCTCAGAGGGCTGGGGATTTAGCTCAGTGTCCCTGAGTTCAATTCCTATCACTACCCACCCACCCAAAAACAGAAAAGGAAAAAAAAATCCCATTAGACTAGCCTCAGTTCACATTGTTTTAACACTGGTTGTCCTAAATTGTCAAGAGCATCTGAGACTGTTACAGAAACAAAAAAACACTAACCGACCCAAGTGTGGTGGCGCATGCCTATAATCCCAGTACTCAGGAGGCTGAGGCAGGAGTATCACCAAGAGTTCGAGGCCAGCCTGGGTTACATACTGAATTCAAGGCCAGCCTGAACTACACAGCAAGTCCCTGTCTTAACCCCCCACGCCCCCCCCCAAAAACTCCAGTAACCGAAAAGGGAATCGTTTTTCCAAGTACTCATTCATTGAAAGCTATGAAGTATTTCTATAACCCCAGAAAAATGTCTTTTAAATTCAAGGACTGATTTATTTTGCAGTACTGGAGAACTCAAGCAGCACCAAGCTACAACCCCAGCTCATTTTTTCTTATTTATTTTTATTGAGACAGGGTCTTGCTAAGTTGCCCAGGCTAGTCTCAAACTCAGGTGGACACCATGACACCCCCCTGAGCAAGGAGGCTTTTAAAGACTCAATTTGTAGCTGGGCGTTGTGTGGGTTGCTGCAAATGGAACTCATGGCATCCCACACAGTAAGTATGTGTTCTACCACTTAGCCACAAACCAGCCTAGTTTTGTGTGTTTGCGTGTGTGCGTGTGTGCATGCGTGCATGGTGCTGGGAATTAGAGATTTCTTGACAGTAAAACTCCTTTCTAAATATTCACAACTCGTGAGAAAATCTTAAATACTTCAGGTACCACTTAAATATACTTTGAAACAAAGTGATTTAGTTCTAATAATGACTGAAGTCAAGGAAGTAAAACCCATACACTTTACACAGGTTCACAAGTATTTACTACAAACAAGATACAAATTAATAATTTCCAACAAAAGTTCTTACCCTGCAATCCAAAAAAGCATTCAGAAGGGAGTATACCCTAAATTATAAGCAGCTAGTTAATAATACAAATAACAGGTCACTCCCATTTGGCTTTTGTTTGGGTTTATTTTGCAGTGCTGGGGATGGATGCCAGGGCTTCCTGCAAGTCAGGCCAGCCCTTTACCACTGAGCTACACCCCTGGCCTAGGTTATATTTATGGAAGACCTTTTCAGCTTCTCTCTGAGTCTACGTATCATAGAATTAAGAAAACAGGGCTCTCCCAGCACCAAATGGAAAGGTGTGGCCTGTGTGAGCAGACACATGTGATCCTATGTGACCCTGACTTAAAAGTAATAATGGCTCTCAGAAGAACTGTTAGTTAGAGGGGACTCTAGTAGTACTCTGTGACTCAACAGTCTAATTTGTGATGGTGATGAGAAGAAAATGGGCTACACATTTTTATCAGGTTTTGTCCAGCTCAAAAAAAATGCTACTTAGCACTATTACATTATTCCATAAAATAATAATATAATATAAAGCATCTCTAGTACACCATAAAGTCGTTATGCTTTGAAAAAAAAATCACATTTCTTGAGCATCTAGTCCTCAGTAGCACTGAATTCATGTCTCAATGAATTCAGTTGTCATTTCTGTTCTCTGATAACAGCATTATAATCTTATTTGTATGATATATGTTCAGCGCCGAAGAAACAAAATTTAAACTGCCTTTAAAAGTGAAGACTAAGGATTAACTAGTACTTCATTAATTATCTTCTGGAATATTTGACATTCACTAGGAAAGGGCAAAAAACATGGTTAATGCTACCCATAAAGGTACACACCTATAATACCAGCACTTGGGAGGCTGAGGCAGAAGGATCAGGAGTTCGAGGCCAGTTTGGGCTACATAATGAGTTCAAAGCCAGTCTGAATTACAAAGTGAGACCCTGTCTCAAAAACAAAAACAAAACAAAAAAACATTTCACTGTTTTACTTTCTAAATGGTTGGTCTGTTTTTTTTTGTTGTTTCACAGTACTGTGGACTGAACACAGGACCTTCACACTGAACTACACCTCCAGCCATTTTTAAATTTTGAGACAAACTGCTAAATTACACAAGGCTGTGCTCTAACTTGTGATCCTCCCACCTGAGCCTCCCAGAGTATAGGATTATAGATGTGTGCTACCACACCCAGCTTCAGGGTATTGTTTACCTAAAGCAGATGACATTCTAAAGTCTTGTGTGGTACCATACTTCATCCCTAAAATGAAATGAAAGGTAAGAGCCTATCTACCAGACCAGTCTCGAAACATGGATGGAGGAGTTTAACATGTGCACAACTCAGGGGCTCACACAAAAGCCAAGTCAGCTACCCACTCGACCCATCATGAAGAGTAAGATCTAGACATAACACCAAACTGAAATACGTTTATAGTTACTATCTCTGAAAACTGGCCTTAAAATTCCAGAACCGTGATGTCTGAGATCAAAGATGCTTTTAAGTAGGGAAACCTTATTCGAACAAAATCCTACCCAAAAGCTCTGTATGAAAAAGCAAGTGGAAAAAAAAAAAAAAAAAGAAAAAGCAAGTGGAATATTTCTTCAAGCAGAAGAGTAGAAAATTCCAAAATTTTCTGTTCACCGTCACAAAATTAGAAAATCATTCAATCAGTATTCTTTTTATTTTATAGATAAAGAAACTGACAGGTTCAAAGAGGTTAAGAGACTGACTCTAGAGATCACTAGTTAGTAGTACTTGGTAGATCCTGAGTTCAATCCTAATACCTAACTGCCTACATAAGCATGCTTTCCTGTTTACCATAATTGTTTCTTTAAAGAACATGTTAATTCAATTCAGACTGTCCAAAAAAAGGAGGGTCCTAACAGAAACACAGTAATTTTAAGTGAGCTTCCAGATGTCGATTCGTAAGGTGCAAAAATTTAGTTCCTTAAAATACTAAGCAACTTGATGTCACTCTTTTATAATCGCTTTTACACTGGATGCTAGGCTTTTACTTAACAATAGGTCCCTCAAATTATACAGAAAGAACCTGATTAGGCAGGTCAGCTATATAGGCCAGGTAATTTTGAGCCCTTGTTTTAGGCTATCCCAAAGTACAGTACCTTAAAAATCCTATAAACAGCATTCATATGCACATGTGTAAAGTGGTAAATGTGGCAAAAAGGTAAATTTTTGAATTAGTGTTGACACTTCTAAAGCTGAATAATGATGCCTGCCTGTTCAGTTAAAACTAAATAGCCAACTTAACTCAATATTAATAAATAAATATTTATTTGGCAAAGTCTATTCTACATATAGGTGATACAGAAATAATGAAGAACAAAGTAGGAAGTTGGGAAGACGATTTGGCATCCAGTTAATTTCAAGTATCCTTCAGTGGAAAAACTGTCCTTTCAGACATCATTTTAAAACCAATGAACCACCTTTGTTCCTTTGTACCTGGTCCCGACCATTTCTGAAATGACCGCACGCTTTCCCCACCCATATCCAATTACATTCTGCCTTAGAGACTACTCCCAGAAGCTACACACTATTCTTGGATGCCCTTCCCGACCAGTTCACCAAGCTTTCTTCCTCAGAGCCAGATCCTGAAATCCCATCTTCTCTCCCAGAAAGCCTTAAACTGAAAGCCAGGTTAATCTTCTTAGCCCCACCCACAGTCAGTTTATAACTACCATAACTCTCTCTGCACTCACCATTTTATGATAGGTACCCATTAATCTGCTCACAAGTTAATTTCATTCATTCGTGTGTTTATTCGGTACATTACTCATTGCCCTCATTGGTCTGTACTGGTGTTGTCCTGATGTAAAAACTACCAGATAAAAGAGCATGTTCCAATTTGGGTTTAGCCCCGAAAATGACAGATGTTCAATGCTTTTTTTGAAAATTATTTCAAATACATTAAATCCAACTTAATTTGTGAAATGTATAAAATCTCCCAACACAGACGAATCTCAGAAGCATTGTAAAAGGTGCCACACACAAATGACTTCGTATTGTATGTATGACTGCATTTGTAAGAAATTCTGAGAAAAACCATAGTAATGGAAAAGCAAATTAGTTGGGGGAAGGAGCCTTATTTCTCTGCACAGTAAATTTTTACTAAGGATAGGAATCATTAAAAAGCTCAAATCTGGATCATCTCAAATTGCACATGATTCTTTGCCACATAAATTTGTGCTTTTCTTCCAAATGTCTTGTTTCCACTTCAGAATTAATGCAGGTAAAACAATACTTAATTCAGGACTTGAAAAACTGCACTGCTGAACCAGGAATAGAAGATGTACTAAATACCAGTCCACTTAACTCTCAACCATTCTGTACCTTTCTGTAAACGTTACTTTTGAGTATAGATGGAAAACAGCTGGGCTTTACACTACATTTTAGTCTCTATCCTAGAAACAGATTCTTTAATCTCAAAAGTTGAAAAACTATTCTAAAATCATTTAAAGTTAATCATCTGAAAGAATACAGTATCTTTTCATCTGATCATCTTTTATCACCAAATAGAATCATGACTACTAATTCTATTTGCATTCATCAATATCCAATCTCCCCAAATGCCACAATTTCCCTGATGTGAAGTCTTGTGGACAAACAACTCAACAGGTTAAAATTACTTAAGAAACTGTGGTTAAGTGACGCTTTCTTTTAAAACTGGCCTGCGTACCTTTCAACATAGCTAGCAATGCTCAAACTGCTCTTGCCATCACCCATAAAAACTTAGTACAAATTAAAATTACCAAACACTACTATTCAGAAAAAGGGTAACTGACACCTTTGAGGAATAGGAAGGACTTTTAACAATTTCGTGTTGCATCTGCTGCAGACATCACAAACATAACTGTCATTACGCATCTCCTTCCTTGAACCCCACCGCCCGCTGAAGCTTTATTGTTGGCTTTTCAAAGGGTTAACCCACTTAGGGCTGCTACAGGAAGACGCAAGGAAGCCTAAATTGTAGCTAAGAAAAAGGCAGGAATATGGGGTTGAGTCACGTCGTTCCGCCATTTTCTAAGCGGAGGAGGAAGACATGTTGGAACAAAAACACAACAAAAGAGCAGCCATTTCCCAAGCCAGCTCCAATAGCACCCCAAACTGGCTGAGCCCAGTCACTTGGGCACCTTTAAATCTACTTCTCTGGACAAACCTAATAACATCAGAGGTGCCGCCGTAAAGAAAGCAGCAGCCAATCCTTCGGCGTAGGGATCTACGATGACCGGCCATGCTCGACTGCAAATGAAAACCTTGGGGACAAGAAAAAGGACGGAAGCTAAAGACAGCCGAGTGTAACACTGACATTTTCAACTAAGTTGCAAACTAAATTTACTCAGTGATTACGATGACTAATGGTTGACAGGAAACCACCGGCCATGGGGAACCTAGCTACAGTACCTCGACACCAAGACCCGGATCTGGCTGGTCCCATTTCCCCATTCCTCTGTTCCCGGCGGCCGCCTACGTGCGCACGGGTTCTTACCGTATGTGGGGGATGCCGACCCCACCTTGAAGAATCTTATAGAGTTTGCTCTCGTACAGCAACTGGGGATGCCTGGCCTTCTGAGATTCTAGCTTCACTGCCACTTCCTGGAGGGGAAAAGAGGTGATGGCATCAACAATCCCTATGGATTCAATGTCATTTGGGAAGGGAGAGGAGACACCAGCAGAGCTCCAAGTCGTGACTAAAAGGAGGTAGTGGAAGGCTGGCAAGAGAAAGCGCTCTGCGTAATTATAAAAACGAGGGAACCAGCCTCAAAAGCCTCTTTAGGGGGTAGTGACGAAATCCACACGTCCTCTAAAGTGCAGGGAAACGATTCATCCAGAAACGTAATGAGAGATTTTGGAGGACCTAGCCGATAGGAAACTGTCCAAATTGGAGTAACAATCCCAGTAAAATTAAATATAAAGAAAAACACAGGGACCACGGAGTTTTGCCCTTATTGCCTTAACGGTTTAAACATTTTTCTCTTTGACCAAAGGACACTTACGAGTCATTTTTAACAAGCTGGGAAACTTCAGTTGACTCAACCTCCCAGCCGGGTTCTTTCCCTTTTAGGGAAGGAGAGCGGGGGAGGATGGCTCTGGCCACCCCGGTGCGTTCGCGCGGTGGGAAGCGGCCGAGCAAGCTCGGGGCTGGGAGGGGGCGAGGAAGGCGCAGCGTTACCCCGAGCCCCACCCGGTGGTTACCTCGCCGTTGGTGATGTTAATCGCCAGGTAAATGTCCCCGAAGGAGCCGGACCCGATCTTCCGCACCAGTTTGTATTTCCCTCCGACAATGAATTCGGCCTTGGAGCCGCTGCTGCTCGCCATCCTTGGAGACGAAGATGGAGCCTGGGGCCAAGCCCCGACGCCTGAGAGGGGGACGGCGGCCTCTGGGGCTCGTCCACTGAGCACGGCTACGAAGGAGCGCGCAAGGACTGGAAAACGGAGGCCTTTCTCGG
>PVJO010016098.1:0-43074 GCA_004026905.1 Hystrix cristata | reverse complement strand
GTTGCCTTTCTGCTTTTCCCCTTCTTTCTTTCTAGTACTCCTCTCCTCTGCACACCATCCTCCTTTTATATAATATCTATTACACCTCTTTGTCCTTATTTACAGTTATGGTCTCTCATATCAGAGAAACAATTCGATGTGTGCTCATGAGTGTCCGATTTATTTCACTTAAGAGTATGTTCTCAAGGAACATCCATTTATATATGAATGACTCTAGTTTATCCTTTTTTATGGCAGTGTAGTACTCCATTGTGTAGGTTGTTTCCAAGACTTAGCTATTACAAATTGTGTTGCTATGAACATGGTGGTGCATACGTCCTTGTGGTATGACGATTTTAATTCTTCTGGGAAGATCCCCAGTAGGGGAATAGCTGGGTCAAATGGAACCTCTAGTTGTAGTTTTTTGAGGAATCTCCATATTGATTTCCACAGTGGCTGGACCACTCTAAATTCCCACCAACACTGGAGGAGGGTTCCTTTTTCCCCACAGCCCCGCCAGCATTTGTTATTGGTTGATTTTTCCATATACGCGGTTCTTTCTGGAGTGAGGTGAAATCTTAATGTTGTTTTGATTTGCATCTCTCGAATGACTAGTGATGTTGAACATTTTTTCATATATTTATTTGCCATTTTTATTTCTTCGTCTGAGAAATGTTTATTCATTTCAGTTGTCCATTTTTGGATTGGGTTAACATGACTTTATTAAGGACTCTAGGTCTACATATTCCAAAATTGAAGGTTTGTGTTGTTAAATAAGGAAACAAGTTAGGTCCCTTAAAAAAATCCGTCACTTTAACCTCTTTTTGAAAAAATAACATTGCTATATTACCCGATAAGCTTCATTGAAGCTATTCTTCAGTATCACTCCAGGGACTTTGAATGCTGCATCTTGCACAGCCCCTGGGGTCTTTGATTTCCTAATGTAATAACAGAAGATCATTTAGACTCTTCATGTATAAATTCTTTAAAACGTATGAATTCATACACTTTTTAGGAAAAGGAATTATTTAAAATGAACTTCAATCAACCAGCATATCAGATTTTCAAAGGCCTAAGAACAACCTGATTGAGGCTAATTTTTAACTTCTCAGAGAAGCATGTGGAGATGGAGCGAGTTAGGGAAAAGAACTTCTTTATTCTCGGTGGTCTTGGAGGAAGACCGCAGCTATGGTGGATGCGACCATTGTCATTCAGCGTCCCTTAGCAGGGTGGTGTTAGGAGCCCAGTGGAATTTGCTGGTCTTGGAATTTCACTTTAGAACCTGTAGTTGAGAACCAAAGCCTGGAGTCCCGGGTGATGCATTCAGTGTCCAGAGCTGCACAGTTCGGGGTGTGTGTCAGCCTGCTGAGCCTTCTCCTGGGTGCCTTATCTGTAAGTGAGGATTCCCTTCACGCATTTATCTCATGTTTCCCTGAGTTAAAATGGGAAAACACTCAGAACAGTAGTCACATAATAAGAGGTGAGTACAGTTTTGGCATCGTCGTTTCAGTTAATACTCATTTTCGTGAGGTAATTGTGGGCTACTAACTGAGAAGAGAACTGTGCTCTAAGCTTGGTAGCATCAGGCGCTTTGTGACAGTTCCTGCGTTCTCCTGCTACTTACATCTGCCCCAGCCAAGTGTTGCCTCAGTGCATTTTATTTGCAAACTAAACACTCTTGGGACTTAAGCTGAGTTTTAAGATGTAACTATTTACTTTTAAAAATTGTGTTTCTAAAACTGAACAGTTATAAATATTATATGGTGGCCCAATTTAACAAGTTTGATTATATATATGACATGTTTATATATACATAAGAATACGCCCACATACAAGGATTATACACACATAAAATTCCACAAAAAGAGTGAAACCGCTCTTTTCAGGCACACGCGATATGTTTACAAAAGTCAATCTCATATTAGGCTGATGAAATTCTCCATGAATTGCAAACAATTAATGAAATTAAATCTAATTTACTGAGGACAAAGCAATAAAACTGAACTAATAAGAAAACAATAGTGAAAACTCTCATGTTTACAAAGTTTATAAAAAATTCTGAATAATTAACCAATTAAAGAAGAAATCAAGGAATTATAAAAAATAATGCACTATAAGTCAAAGCTTGTGAAGTTTACTTAAAGTATTAGAGACATTTATAAAACAGTATAGTTTAGTAGTCAGAAGTGACTTTATGTATATGAAATAAAATGAGAACAAAAATTAATAAACCAAGATTTCTTTCTTTAACCTGATAAAAATATCAACATGATAAAGGTAAAAAGCTGCAAATAATAAAAAGAGAAGAAATTCAAGAAATAGGAAGCAATTATAATGACAGACAAGGTACATATCTAAAGTAAAGAAAGAAAATGCACAAGTAACTGAGGCAGCTCTTTAGAAAACTGAAATGAAAGACTGGGAAGGCAGAGACATACTATGAGGAAAATGGGGTCAAACTTGTGATATCATCTTCCCCCCACTCCCTTCTTTCTTCCTTTTCTTTCTTTCCTTTTTTATGTCGGGCCCCAAACATAGGGCCTGGCACATGCATGATGCACAGATAGTGTACCACGGAGCTACACGCTCATCCAGACACCATCTTTTTTACCCCACAAAAGCCAAAGAGAACATTGTGATTAAATTTAGATACATTAGATTACTTTAAAATTAATTTAAAAATCAATGCATTAAAAAAACCAGCAAATTCGAATAGACCAATAACTACAAAAATGTTTAACTGGCCATCATAACTCACACCCACCTATCCTAACCCTGCACAGATACCATAGAGTTCTACTTGGGAGTTTTAGCAAACCTGTAACCTACAGGCAATTCTGACTTTATACTATGTTTCTGGAGTATAGAAAGGAAAAAGATACTTTACCCATATTAAAGCTTCTATAACTTGATATTCTTGATGTCAGACTACATAAAGAGAGCACAATAAATGTGACCATAAATCCTGATATGTCGCCTACACTGTATTAAGAAACTTCTTGCAGATTAATAGAGAAAGCACCTGGGCATGTCTGGATGGGTCATGGAGGTGTGAAATCGGCTGCTCTATCTTGTCCCTTATTCACTCCTCTCTGGTGCTTGTCCCTGCTCTGCTCCTAGCTTCCATCAACTAAGTAGTTATGCTCCACCATGCCTTTCCACTACCATGTTTCTGCCCTGGAGCCTGCTAACCATGGACTAGATCTCTTGAAACCATGAACTTCTTCTCCTATAAATTGTGGGTGTCAGGTATTATGTCTCGGAGACAGGAAAGCTGAATAATACAGTAAGAAAACAAAGATTAACTTCATTTATAAGTAGATGCAAAATTACAATACCATTTTATCTCTTTCTCTGGACCAATCTTACTAGAAATTTCTTAGGCAAGTTGACTCCAGCAGCAATTTCACCAAATGGTGCTTATTTTAGTACAGATTAATTGTTCAACACTGGAAGTACATACTTATTACATTGATAGATTAAAAACTGACAAAACATACAATTAGCTCAATGCAAAAAAGCATTCAGTGAAGCTTATCTTTTCAAAATAAAAACTATTAGCAAATTATTAGTAAACTAGGAAAATGTGACTTGTCTTCCTCAAAATTACTTTCATCACTGATACTATTCATGTTTTGTTTTGTAATAAGAAAAGGACATGAAAGATGTATGGATTAATTAGAAAAAGAAAACATTGATTCGGACAATATGATTTCCTGTGAAAAATGTGTATAAGGATCTCCAAATTATTAGAAATAATAAGATAATTCAGCTGGAATAGCAGAGATAAGATTTATATATATATAAAATTTATAATGTTCATACGTGGTAGTAATAAGCATTTGGAAAACATGGAAATTAAAAAAATTGCAATATAACAATATCTAGGACATCTATAAATACATTGAAAACAGACGCTGAAGTTCTACATGAATAAAAATATAAGGTAGTTTTGAAACACAGAAAAGAGACTTGATTAAATGGAAACGTATACTATATTCATGAGTGGGAAGATTCAACAACATACAGATTTCAGCTCACTCAAAAGTATCTAAACACTCAGCATGATTCCAATAAAACTTCAACAGTCTTTTTCAAGGGATTGGAAAAGTGATTTATAAATAATATAAGAGATTGAGTCCAAAAAGAGCTGAGTTAATTTTGAATAGGAAAAAAAGGAGAGAAAAAAGGAGAAAGGCAACTTGTCATACTTGTTATCACGACTTACATACTTAGAGATTGTAAATACTATGGTGCCCACTCGTGGAAGAGCAAGTCCATCAAAAGACAAAAGGGAAAGCCAAAATGAACAAATGAAAAAACAAAAACCAAAACACATCAACAAACATATGGGATTTCAATTTATGAGAAAAGTGTCACTATAATATATTCAACCGCAATAAATGATGTCGAAACAACTGCATACTCAAGTGTGGGAAAAATAAAAGATACATATACACTCAATTCATTTCGTTTAAGACTTTATAACTTTTTGAAGAATATAAAGAATGTCTTCAGTCCATTGGGATAGAGAAGATAGCTTAAATAAGTGACACAGAAGGATCAATCAGAAAGGAGATTATAGATACATTTAACTACATCTAAATAAATTTCTATGCAAAAAGATGAAATAAACAAGACTAATAGAAGGTTTATCACAGAGAGAGTAAAGAATTAATACTAGTTGGGAAAAGACAACTCAACAAAAAAGTGGGTTTTATAGATATGTACTCACTCACTCTGTTGGATTAAATGCAAATGCTAAAGTTCACTGAATAAATAAGTGATTTACCTTGCTTTAAGAATGTGGGTGTAGAAGCTACCATTTGAAAATGTACAAATTATATTGTACATCAGAAAATAGACTTTTTTCACATCAGTCTCAGGAGCACAAGGAGACATTTGTAAGGAGAATTGATTTTAATAGTGAAGACTGGAAATAATCTAAATACATACCAAGTATCAATAGAGCCTAGATAAATAGTGTTATAGTTACATAATGGAGTAGATGATAATTAAAGGAACTATAGCTATACGTAGTGATACTGTTGGGTAAAAAAAACTAATGATATAAAAGCAAGAAGCATGTATACACCATTACAAAATATTCTAATATATTAGGCCTAATTATCTCTATTTCATCTGTATTCCTATGGGGAGAAGGAATCAAGAAATGTAAAGGAAGGATTTACACCAAATTTAAGACAGATTTTCCATGGACATGAATATAGCAGATTATTACAAGGTAAGGCTAAAAAGAACATTTTATTAGTAATGAGCTATTTCCCAATAAGAAACAAGCAACAAAAAAGATCCATATCAACATAAAAGAAGTAAACATGTTTAGCTTTTACCATTTGCTCATTGTGTATGGTGGATACGTAGGTACTTTTTGTTATTCTTGGTAATTATATATACTATAAATCGGTGATGGAGAAGTATGCTGTGAACCATCACTCTGTATGTGTAAGGGTGTGAACTAGGGTGGGCTCGTCTTGCGTGGCTACATCAGGACTTTAGAGAATGTCCCTAGCTGGTCAGTGATGAGCTTTCCTGGAAGAAAATTACTAGCAGTGTTAGCCCAGCAGAAGATGAGGAGCACTGATTCCAGAGTAGTTGTTTACATGACACGTCATCACCATATGGATTTTCACATTTAAATGCTAAACACAATGAACATTTTCATGACAGGCTTAAACTGTGATGATAATTATATGACCTCATTGTATTAAGTAAAACTGTTTTTAATAAATTTGGAAGGATGTAAACAGAGACCAAAATATTTTAATATTCACGGATATGGAATCCTTACAGATTGCGAATAAATTTGGGGGCCAATTATCATTGTTGAGCAATTTTGGAGTATTTTAAGATGTTTAATTTTCCATACTATGATAATCTCTCAACATCATACATGGATTCCTATACTGGATAGGCTGCTATTAACACACATTAAAATGAAATGTACAAATCCAATAAATTACCACAAGTTTTTCCCATCTCTTATTTATATTCTATTTAGTTTCTCAGGTCTGAGTAAAATCCAGGATAAAATATTTAAACCGTATGGTTCCTTAGAGTAAGTCTTGACAACAAACAATAGTCAGTTTATTTTAAAAGAAATCAAAAGGAACTCAAACAAAATCAATTCGCAATGCATTAATGATCTTACGATTAAATTGTTCCATGTTTCACAAAAAAACATTTGATGTACTGAGCAATCTGTTGTGTAATAGAAAGTGTTTCCCAAATATCACAGTGTTTTAATTAAGACTTTTTGTGCTTTTTCCTTTGTACACATTACAGAGAATTTTATGGCCCGCGTTCTCTTTTGGGCAGGGTTCTGTGGTGTGTTGAATGAGGTTATTTTCAGTAGAACTGAGAGGAGTATAGTCAGTGAGCCAAAATCTCAAAAGCCGACTTTGAGATCTTTTCAAAATGAGGATTTTGTAATCTGAGCTGAGGACCAACAGTCTCAAGTTTGGGGAGCTACATGTGGGATTTGTGGAACTCTTGTGTCAATGACAAGCCTTGCGGCTCTTGGGATCACCCGGCCTTTGGTGCTGATGAGACACCCAGAAGGACAGGTTTCAGGGGAGGACAGAATGGCACTGATGACCTCCATTTCCCAGTCTCCAGGGGTATCTGTGTGATAGGGGCGGGTAACTTGGAGCCTAGAAAGGGACAATCTTTCTCTGCTAAATGTTTAATGTGTCTCCTACTGCTTCCTAATTGTCCAGTTTTCATCTTGCTTTAGTGATCATCCCTACGTCTTGAATCTTCGCAGAGTTAGTGATTTGTTTCTCTCTGATGGACTTGGTCCAAGCATTCAGAAGAATGCCAAGCACGCCAGAAGCGCTCGTAGAAGAGAGGTGAAGGGTTAGGACAGATGCAGAGAACAGCAGTGGGTTACAAGTACACGAGGCAACCTCCAGGTTGTTATTTTAAAGATTCAGATAGTGGAGGCCTGCCCATTGTTAGTGACTTGCCGGCCCGGCTGTATTCTCTGGGAGGTTCCCTGCGTCTGAACTCTTCCTGCCGAGATCAAATTCTCTCTCCCTATGCGGGATGAATTACTCACTGACTTACCTCAGCCATCAAGGAACAAATGGAACCGTTTCTTTTGCCTTTTTAAAATTCTGATCTTGAGTGAATGAGAAAGAATTACTGTTAATAAAAATATTTGCTGAATGTAAGAGAAACAGAAGCAAGGAAGGAGGTAAAGATACAGAGAAAGAGAAAACGGGTGAAAGTGGAAAAACATGAAATATGGAAGGATAGTGGGACAGAAGCAAGAGTCAGAAGAGGGAGACACAGAAGAAAGATGGAAGAGGAGGGGTGAAGAGGACAGGGGAGGAGAGGGCAGGGGAGGAAAGAGGAGGGGAGGGGAGAAGGAGAGCCTCAAGCGTTGTTGGTGATATTGCACATATGTGAACACATCTGAAAGATTCCACAACTTTGTTTTCTAGTTAGATGCAACGTTTTAGTCTTCATCATGGTTAAGTCAGGCATTTAAAGCCCAAGTGGTCAGACCGCTTCAGTTGTTTTAACACCCCAAATCCAAATGATTGGACAACTACAACTACCCAAATGGGGGGACCATGTAGCAATACCAAGGACTGAGAAAGTGACTGATGTGGTCAGTGAGTCAGGCTCAGGCAGTCATTTGTAACTTCAGAGAAAAAAACTAACAAATTCTTTTGGGAAACCCAAGAAAGATTGGATAAACTTGTGTTAAGTGATAGGACAATAATATTACATTACTGGCTGGTTAGTCCTGAGGAAAGTCTACCACACATGGAAGGAGAAAAAGACTACGAAAGTTGGCCTGCCCAAATATATTCCCAGTGTGCCTTTCTGAAAAGACAAATAACCTCCATATGTTGGGCTTGAGGGAATTAGTCCCATCCTTTACCCTCAAAATGGCTGCTGATTGAGGACAAGGCAAAGCTGTCCGATTAAAATGTCAGCTTTATTGAAAGCGAAGCTAGGATTGGTCAATGTAGCTTGAATGTGGTCTATTTGGACTTCCTAAAATTTGTTCCAGAGTTATATTTGGACTTGTTTGTGTAGCAAAGCTTAGGGAGCAGTCATCTCTGCAACTGGCAATGCCCTTTGTGTCAGGCCAGATAGCCCAAGATTAGAGGCTCAAGAGGGAGCAGGCCATCGGTGTGAGGAGACTTAGCACGTTATCCCTGACCATTGAGGAAATATGTATCCATGAATGTCAGACTCTTCAGCGTGCCATACCGATAGATTCGTTCCTCCTATGGAAACACACAAGAGCTGGGAGGAGAGGCAGATGTTTCTAACTAACGCTTCTGATTGAGAAGAGATTCTCTTTTGTGGCCCACTTACCAGCAAATGTGGGGCTATTCTCCAAGGTCAGGCAGCTCAGATCAAAAGAAGAGAGACACAAGTCCTACGTTACTGTAAATGGACAAAGTCTCCTGGAGGATGGCATTTCCTACCATTGTAAGGACGGACAGTCTTGCTAAAAATGATTCATCATAGCCAGATAGTAGAAACAGTCCAAATGATCGACAGTTGTCAAGTGGGTGAACAAGAGTTTGTCACTTCCACACAATAGAACACTACTCAACAAACAAGTGGCATAGGCCACTGATAAATTCCACAACACCGATGCCCCTCTAAAATACTATGCTAAGTGAGAGAAGTAAGTCCCAAGTAAATCATGTATCTACCATATGGTTCCAATTTATTTTAAATACTCAAGAAGGCAAATTTATGAAGGTAGAAAGCAGAGCAGTGGTTGCCTCAGGCTGGTTATGAAGAGGTGGGGGTGGCTAAAAATGGGCATGCAGGAACATTTTTAGCTGATGGAAATGTTCTAAAATTGGATTGTGGTGGTGGTTGTAAAACTCCATAAATTTACTCAAATTCATTGTACACTTAAAATGGGCAAATTTTATGATGTGTAAGATCAGCTTTCATCCAACTAAGAAGGCAGAAGTTACTGTGAACTGAATAGTAGAAGAAGCAACTGCATCCCTGAATTAATACAACCATCAGACCTCAGAAAGCCTTGGTGTGCGTGCTTCCCAAATGTTACCTTGCCCAGGACACCAGTGGTCCTCCGGTGGAGACTGACAGTAGTGGAGACTGATCAGCTACCCACCAACCCATTTCCTTGTTTTCCCAGCCACAGAGCAAGACCAGCCTCCCTTGAAGTCGGGGTGACTGTGAGACACAGTCCTGAGTTCACTGGTCAGGAATCTGAGGGAAGGGGTCATTGTGTTGCCTCAGGCCCAGCACACCGGAAGCCTTCCACACAGGAGCCACAGATTTGCCAGCTGGACAGCCCTGCCCACGGAGGCCTTAGAGCTAAGTACTGAAAAACAGTAGATGCGTGAGTTGGAAGGAGCCTGTTCTTCAGGCAATACACAGTTTAGGAATAAATCTCTTGGATCTTAGAGCCATTTTGAGGTTTTTGGGTGTCCTTTTTATCAAAAGGCAAGCTGAGATTTAGGGAGGACCGGTAACTTGTACAAATTCAAATATCAAAGGTTCAAAGTCAGGATTTGTGGCCACTGGGTGTTGGTGGTTGTGCTCCTTTCTACCATGACATATTCCTTCTCCTTTTTATGAGACTTGAGTGATGTGTCAACAGGCATCCTGAATCCAAACACTTCCTGGCACTGTATGTTTTCACACTCATCCAAAGTCCATCAACGGTTTCTGGGAGTATTGCACTAACTTCCCAGCATCCTGCTGTTGCTTTTCTGTGGTCTATTGTCAGTCAGCAGACAGAATGATCTTACTAAAACTCAGGGGAGATCAAGTTCCTCCCTTCCCCTGACCCTTCTGAAGAGTGCCTACCCCTTTCGGGGTAAGAACTCTCCCTAAAACCATGCTCATGCAGTCCTGTGGCCTGGGCCTCGTCATCTCTCTGGTAACTTTCCCATCCCCCCTTCCCGCCCCTGCAATCTTGCTCTCTTTACTCCAGCCATGTCAGCCTTTCACTACTTTATTCTTTGTTGCTTCTGCCCAGAACATTCTTCCCCCAGATGATCACATGAATTTCTCCCTCAAGTCTTTACTTCAACTCCTCTTCAGCAAGGCCTTCTGTAGCCATCCTATTAAAATTATCACTCCTTCCCCTGGTGCATTTCCTGTGCCCTATCCTGTTATATTTTTCGTAGTAGGGCTTATTACATTGTGCATATAATGTAATTCACGTCAAATTATTTTGCTTTTTGTTTGATTATTTCTACTAGAATGTGAATTACATGAGAGCAGATGTTTTTAATCCTCTAAACGTTTTTCAAGCTCTCTTATCCATGATCTAGAAAGGTATCTGGGACACTATACCTTCTGCTTCCTAAGTACTTGTGGAACGAAGAAGATCTTCCAAACTATAGGAAGAGGACCAAGCTATTGGTCACTCGGTTCTATGTTGAAGATCTTCCAAAATGGGGAAAATCTAGGCATCCAGACCATCTACATGGGCTGCTAAAATGCCCAGAAAATATACTAATATGGAGAACATTATAGGTCCAAAATCTTTTCAGGGATAGTGCTATAAGTGCTTGAGAAGCCACTTAGGTAGTGACAGGAGGTGAGACCCCCCCCCATAGCTCCCTTAGCCCCCAAAAGGCAAGAGCAAGGCAGGTTAATTGCAGGGCTGAGGTTTGCTGAGTAGAGCATTGCTTATACACTCAGGAAAGCCAGGGAGAGGGACACCTGCCATTCATTCTTTCTTTCTTCCATCTTACCTCAGGGAGTGATTGGTCTTGTTTGTAAATAACTACGTAGTTATTGGCTTACCAAGTGTTTATATCATGCTTAGTTTAGCAGGCGGTGGTCTGAGCACAGTGAGTACAGCCTACAATGAGAAAAGGTCTTTGTTCACATCCTGGTGAAGGCAGACAGAAGATAAATTTAAAAAATCGATGATATCTCAGATATCGTTATGTGCTATGAAAAAGAAGGGATGGGGTAGAGTAACTGGAGGAGGGGAGAGGAGGCAGCAGAAACAGGTCATCTGTAGCCACAGTGTGTCAATCAGGGCATCTCTGAATTTCAAAGCAAGACCAAAGGGACACAGCAGGGTGGTTATGAAGAGATCCGAAGGAATCATGTTCTGGGGGGAGGGAGCTGGAGTTCAATGGCCCCGATGTGGGACGGAGGTCAGCAGCGACAAGGAGCAGAAAGAAGGCCTTTGCGACTGGATCTTGGTGGGGAAAGAGGAGGTGGGTTTGGAGGTGCTGGGACATACAGATGGAGTCTTCAGGCATTGAGGAGAGGTGGCATTCATTCGTGGCCATGGGGAGCCTTTGGAGAGTGGGAATGTAGACCTCCTGAAGGCTGCCCGTGTCTCAGCCTGATGTTGTCTGAAGAGTCCCTCACTTAGACTCAGAGGAGGAGTTGGGGGGATGTAAGGTTCTAAGTTTGCTCATTGGTGGGGAAGAGTTCTTAGTACACTTTTGGACTATGGCGGGATGCCTGGGATACCCTGGGTCCTACCTTTACAAGAAAGTTTCAACTACTTATTTGGATAGTAGTAGAGGTAAGTTCTGTTGGTTTTTTTTTTTTAAGTTTTACTTGAGGAGATAATGACGTATAGCCAGATGACTCAATTGATATACAACATTCTGTATTAAATAGGTAACCCAATAAAACTCAGCACTTTAATGACTCATAGAAAACAATAAAATACACTTAACATTCCAAAGTAGCCTGAGGGAGGGAAGGAGGTTTAATTGGCGTAGTGTAATAGAGGAAAGGCTGTGAATTGTGTGATGAAAGGCTTGGCCTTGTGCTAAAACAGGATAAGGCAATCTAGGGAGGAACAATAATAAAATAGCCAAGTGAGCTTCCAATGAATCAAATGTCTCTTGACTTTGAGCAAGTGAGAGGATGACCAGCACCGAGAGGATAGAGTGCCAAATAACATTTACATCCGACTCTCTCTCCCGGCCTTGGGGAAGCTGTGCTGTCTGGGAGGCTCCAGAGCATGCTTGGTGGGTCTCGTATGAGGAGCCCCTTATCAAGCCAAGAAAGGGACATTGCAAGGCTCCAAGATGGAGATGTTGTGGTATTTCTCCCAAGGACTTGTGCTAGAAGAGAAGAATATGGAAGAATCTAAAAAGGTAAGGAAAAATAAAACCCAAGTGTTGCGCATAAAAAGTTGAATCGAAAAATGTGTTGGAATTGCATTAGAAACATAACTGAGCTGTTAGTTACACTGTCAAAACACACACACATACACACACACCCACTCGCCCAACTATACTTACTTGTTCTAGGTGTCTTTTTAGGTTGTAGCTTGCTCTTTTGGAAAGCCATATTTATAGGACAGTCTTCTAGTATTTATTAAGTCCTTGCTGCCTAGCTCTCTTTTATCCACCCTGAATGTCTTAAATCCTGTTCCATGTCCATTGTCTGGCACATGGTAGGCATTCAATAAATAATGATTATTATTTATTAAGTAAAATGTAGGAATCTGTCCCTTTCTTTTAAAAGCCCAGACATAACAGGGTCGTAATGCAGATGAAAAAGTAAATGAGCCAGGGTAGCCCCAGTGTAGGCGTTCGCCCTGCCTTGGTGCTGGGCAGGAGCATGCAGGCAGCTGGACACTGTGTGGATTGGACAGAATGTGGAAGGGACCCTCAACCTTCAGAAGGTCAAGATAAAGACAGGGCCTCGTAGGAAAGGTGAAAAACACGAACAGAGCTAAGATATTAGGAAAGTTCTTGATGCATTTTGGGTCCATCTTAGCTAAAGAGTAAAGTGTCCTAGCGGGAATACTTGAATAGCACAAAGAAATAGCCACATAAAATCCAGTCGTTTGGTGAAAATCAGTTAGTATTTATGATTATCAGTTTCCTCATCCCAAAAGAGAAATGCTAGTTTTCTCTTCCTCTCTGTTATCCTAAAGTGATAACGATAATTGTGCGCACTGTTGAGGGCACACCCTGGTAGGAACTGTTCTGAGCGCATTAACTCTCTTCATTTAAATTCTCATGCAAACTCTTCGGTGTTTCCTAATTCTGTAATGTGAAGTTCGTGGGGATGAAACAGGACAGCCTGAGAGGGCAGCGGGCTTGGACCACACGTGCAGATGAATGCTCCTTTCACCCTCTATCCCGTCCCATTCTTTTCGAGGTGGACAGTGGCTGCTCTGCCTGGAAAGGAAACAAGGCAAACCACGGTGGTCCTTGCTCTCAGTACTTCACTCAGCCAACAGCTTTGGATATTTGAAGGTTTTGGCAGTGGAAGTGATTGTTACTGGGCCCATAGCTTGCAATTTTTTTCATTACTTTATCAATTTTTCTGGACATGTAATTTCAATTCGAGTCGCACATTTTCTTTTGAAGGAATGAGCCTTCTCTCAGGTGACTGGCATCTCGCAGTAGCATCTTTGTGTGCTGCTTATTAACACGCTCGGTTTACTTCCTTTGCTCTTTCTCCACAGCCAGGGCCAGTGGGGTCAAAGTAGCCTGATTGTCTTTCTTGATACTTTGTCCTGAGAAATATCCACACCCTTCTCCCTCTCCAACACATTCATCTCAACACTGGCACATTTTTTTCCTCCTACATCTCAAATGTCAATTTAAAGCCCTCTACAAGCAAGTGTCCTGTTTTTCTAGATGGTGTCAATTAGCACTAACTTTTACTGCTAGAAGAATCTGGTTTTCTTCAGAAAAAGACCATTGGGTGGAAATTTCAAAATCTCTCACGCCTCTTCCCAATCTCTTTTATTTCAACCTATCATTTCCATGTGTACAAACTTCTGATTAACCAGTACTAAATTGGATGCAGTGGCGCAGGCCTGGAATCCCAGCACCGAGGGAGGTTGAGGCAGGAGAACAGCAAGTTTGAATTTCTCCTGGGCAATTTACCAAAACCCTGTCTCAAAATATAAAAAGGTTTACAGATCAGGTAGTCTTTTCTCACATTTTAGAATATACCCAATATAACAAAACTGTTTGGAGGCTGCTTATGTGAAAAAATTCCCAAGCCTTGTGCTTTCATATCCTCTTTCCTATAGATAGGTAGATTCTGGTTCCTACTCAAGAGAAACTCATGAGCATGTCACACTAGTGAGTCTGTTCTAGTGGTGGCGACTGGCCACGGGACCTCAGGCTTTGTATTAGTTGCCACACTGGGAGTTTTAAGGGAAACGCTGGACTCTCCAGACAAAACTTACTTGTGATGAAAAAAAAATTAGAGTAAATTCATAGTAAGTTGATAGCAAATAGACCTTCAATTGACAGAATTCCAAGAAGTTCATTTGATCCTATAACCACTTCACAACCTCAGGCATGGCTGGGTGTTGGAATCTGACAATCGGCATTCTAGTGATAGATTCATAAACTCAGTTTACTGCTTCATTAATTAGTATATAACTATCAACTATTCATTTAATAGCCTGTTCAAGAAGAGAACTCTACATATTTATAGAAATATTTTAAAAGTACTATTAATAACTCACACATTCTTGCAAACTTTGAAAACGTAAAGTTCACCAAGATGTACCTAGCCAGATGTTTGCCAGACTGTGCTCTTGGGATGGGAACTTGGGGACCTTAAACTAGGTATTAGGGGCTGGATTGCATCCCCTCCCCACAAGTAGCTATGCCAAAGTCCTGATCTCTGGTACCTAAGAAGAGGCCGTACTTGAAGTGATGTCTCAAAGAGTTGCTTAAGTGTGGAAAGGGGGATGGTCAGCTACAGCGTCTCTGATCAATTACATTAATTTTGATTAAACAGGGGACAGAAACCCTGTTAATATTTAATGGTGAAATGCCTCGCCTTTGGTGCATAGACCAAAAAATAAAGGCTATTAGAATGGCCTTGGCTTTTCTCCTCTGATTTTATAACCACACCATGTCTGTGGTGATAGGCAAGGTTATTTAGAAATAATGAACATATAAAATGCAAACTGGGCGATTTTATGCTTTCACAAGAACTTGTAAAGATGCCTGAAAAGCACACAAAAATGTTCCTTTTAGTGTTTTTAGGAGGACAGCTTAAGGTTGTTTTCAAAGTTGTGAGATCCAAGTGCAGAGGACTCCACTTCTTTACAAGTGGTTTGTTCCCGTGGGTGGTGCGGTTATAACCCAGATGAGCCTCTTGGGGGGCACTGGGGAAGCAGCGCCAATTTTTCTCTGTGTTGAAAGGACCGTAAAGGAGAAACAGATCATACTTTGTGGGTTGATAAATAGTTCAGCTCACACAGCCAGGAGAATAAACCTTCTGCACGTTGTATGGCTAACAATTTTTTTTTTTTTGGAAGGCAGAAATCAGGGAGAGCGGTTATGGTTTCTGTTATTTCTCTGTTACGATCTCTCACTCAGTGACATGGCATGAGTAAAAAGGGTATGTCAGAATGTAAAATGTGACTCCGAAAGAGAGGAGTTTAGAACATGATAAGGGTCTAGGTATGGTGCTTAATTCACTCCCCTCTCATTTCCTTTTTGAAATGAAAAATTGAAAGTGGCTTCAGAAATTATTGGAAGCAAAACATTTTGGTGGTGCAGCTTAGGTGACATGTGAAAGGAAAACTGAACGAGAAATAAAAGCCAAGAAGAAAGTCTGCTTTGCTTGGGTTGAGTTTTCAGTTGACAGCTGACTTTGGGAAGGCTGAGTTCGCAGGGCCGCTCACTCGGAGTGAGAAGTGACAGAAGGACAGAAGGATTTGGAGGCCCCGATAGTGCCCCAGGTGCGCGCATCCTCAGCGAGGAAAGCTCTGGGAAGGTGAAATTCATTTGCACAAGGCCCTTCTCCCTCTCCCTCCTTCTCTTTCGCAGTGCGAGGCTCTCATTAATAGAAGGGTGCACAAACCCACTTCTCATAGACGTTGCCTTTGGGATCCTGGGGAAGGATCAGCATAGCTATCTGCTTTCCCCTCATTTTTCAGGGTTGTCTGTTCCAGATTGGGCTAAATGATTTTTTTTTTTTTACTTTTTCACATAAGTGAAAACACTATTTCCTTACACATCAAAGTCCATTTGAATTGGGTCACTTCATAATTTATTTTATCAAAGAGATTTTAATTTTTCCCAGATTGTAAAAATTTCCAGATTATTCCAGATTTTATGGGCCAAACTCTGCCCTCAATTATGCACACGCAACTAGTTGCACACACATAACTAAGGGCAGAGTTTGGCTTTCGGACCTCAAAGGTTCTGGAGTTCTGATTTTTTTAAAGAATAGATTTTTATCTCAATTTAAAAAAATCTTCAAAATTATTGCCATCACTCTTCCAAAGTTGTTTACAAGCACCGAATTAATTAGTCTACCACACTCTGGTATAATTAATCTTTATTATCTTTTTTGCAATGAGAAAACCAGTAAAAGAGATGACTATATTATAAGATAATGAAAGAATTAAGGCCAGCATTTAGCTTTCTAGATCTGTGTGCTGTGGCAGTGAAGGGGGATAGAAGAGATGAAGATATGTAGAAAGGAGACAAGGAAAAACATAATTTTAAATTATACTTTGAATAAAACAAGCAGCTTCAGGACATAAACCTAGTTTAATTTTCTTCCCAAGACACAATGAGTGTGGGCCTTTTCCTTTTTAGCTGGAAGTCAGCCTTTCCCTTTATGGGTGGCTACCTCTGTCGCCTCTGCTGGCTGCCGCCTTTCCTCTACAGAAAGGGCCATTATCTTTCATCTCCTCTTTCTGTAGATTTACAAGTTCCAGAGATTTCCACCCAAAAGTCCCCATAAATATACTCAGCCTCAGATTCTGGCAGATTATGTGTCTCATTCTCTGAAGGACCACACTCCACTCTTGAGTGTGTGCATTTCTTTCCTAAATAAATCTTTTCTAGGCCTCTTATGATGAGTTCTGAAAATTCTTTTTCTACAGCAGGAGCCAGTGAGCTTATTCTGTGGAAAGGATGGGTCTGTGTCCCCCTTGTTCATTTGGGGGACCTCCTCAGACTCCATCTAGTGACATTTCTTTTGGCAAGCCAGGCAGAAGGTAAGAAGACATTGGGACTATGAGTTTGTTTAGTCCAGCCAAAGACATTTCATTTTCCTTTTCCTTCTCACTTTCCCAGCTCCTTGCAGTTGTATAGCTTCTTTCTTCTTCATTTTTCTTTTCCTTCTCCCTCCTTTCTCTCTTTTGTGTCTCTCACTCCACCCTCTCTCTCTTCCCTCATTCTCTTGTGTTGCTTTCTTGTGCTCTTTCTCTCCCCTTCACTCCTTCTCTTTTGCTGTCTCTCTCCAAACATTTGCAGCTTTGCATTTTTTTCGTTTTCATAGAGGTTCCAGAGTCCCTACATATAAAATGAGTGCTTACATATAAGATCACTGAAGAGATGAGGCACTTGCTCCCTCTAACCAGCCTCATCAGACCTCTTTTCAGGTCAGTGTATGCCCCATTCCTTGGTCAGATGGAACTAAAACTTTCTCATGGTGGAGACACAGAAAACGATAGACCCATCTAGTGTCTTGGGAAAAGTTTCTCATGCATCCAGGGTGTAAAAAGTAGTCTTGAGGTACACTGGAGAGACCAGCCTCAGGATGACACCTGAGGAAGCTATTTCTGTAAATCACACACACCTTTGGGTCTCAAACACTTTAGATGAAAGGAGATCTTCTCGTCTGTTTCTTTTGTGCTTTTTCTCTCTTCCTCCCTCCAAATTCTCCCTCTTATAACAGAAAAGAATAAGCTTGGTCTGCCATTGTTCCCCTTTTTGGGTCACTGGGAAAATATCCTGAGCCATGCAGATGCAAGTGGCCATCTAGGTGTTAGCTGATGCTGTCTTTGGGACCTGGTAGCCTTTGTGTGCTCAAATCAAGAAGGATGCTACTGGTTTTCTTTTCCCTTTCTCTTTCTGCCTTAAAAAACCTTCATGTTTTGTCTTTTCCTTTCTCCTCTTTTGCACTAAGATTTCTTCTGTCGTGAAATCCAAACCCTTTGATGTTTTCTGATGGTAACTAGCAAGGAGAGCCAGGGAGCTAGGGGAGGAAGTGGGGTGAGAGGGCCCTTGGGAGCTCTGAGCTTTCTCAAGGTTCTGGGGACAGACTATTCTCTACCTGGGAGAGGAGACGAGGCACCTGTCCCATGTGTCCAGCCTGTGTGTTAATGCTGACTGGAGAGGAAAATAAATCATCCCCAAACTACTGGGCTGACAAAGGTCCAAATCTTGCCAATCTCTCCTCCTCTTTGGCCAGCGGCACCACACCAGAAGAGAGAGCATTTGAGTTTTTCATTTCCACTCTACCAAAAAGGACTCGTGCCAGGCCTGAGACATCCGTGGGCTATAGCTGCTACCCCACACCAGTGGCTGCCACAGCAGCATGTGGCTGTGATTTTTCTTGGTCCCAACTGTAAGAGAAGGCCCATTCTGGGGGTCCAAGCTAAGATGTGGCTCCTGCCCAGCCACAGGAGATTGCCACTCAAAGGTTCCAACAGTAACGTGGGTTCTACGTGGATGTGAGTCAGGGAAGTGTGTGCTCCCTGTCTCACAGATGGCTTTGATAACCCTGACCCCAAACTTAAGTACAAGTCTTCCCGGCTCAGAAATTGAAAAGGAATGGGCCAGACCGTGGGAATATAAACCATCAAAAGACGGCTAGTGGGTTAAAGTGGAAAATCATAAAGTTTTAATGCCTCAGGCTGATCAATGGAAAATTATTAAAGGAATCCATGATTCGTGCCATGTAGGGAGCCAAGTACTGACAACCTTAGTCAACCATGCCTGTGCGAGGAAAAGCCTCAAACCCACTATTTGAGAAGTCGTGAGGGCTCGCCCCTTTGCCACACAATGATGCAGGAGTAAAAGCTAAATCTCCACTTTTGTTTAACCCAGTACAGAGGTGAAGTACCTTCCCTGGAGAAGACTGGCAACTAGACTTCCCCCAGATGTCTTTGTGCCAGGGATATATATATTTTTTAGTTTTTACTGACACCTTCTCTGGGTGGATAGAAACATTCCAGCCAGACTGAAAAGCCCCAAGGAGTCACTAAATCCTTGTTAAAAGAAATCATTCCTAGGTTCTGACTTCCCACCTTGCTTCAGGGTGACAATGGGCCTTGCTTTGTTCCCAAAGTGACACAGGTAGTCTCTGAGCTTTAGGAAAAATTTACTATCTTCATACATCTTGGCAGGCTAAGGCATGGGGGAGGATTGAAAGGCCTAATTTGCATAAAAAACCTTAGCAGAGTCAGTCTTGGCTGTGACTGTTGCCTATAGCTTTACCAAGGATCAGAATTGCCCTCCAGCCAAGTCCATATAAAATGCTCCGTAGAGGCCATTTCTGCCTCAGATCCAGTCAATGATTCTGAAACACAGGAAATCGTTAAATACACAATTAATCTAGGTCAATTGCAGAAGGCTTTATTAGAATATGGTAATAAAGTTCTTCTAGCATCAGACCCTTTGACTCATATCCTGAAGATTCAATGTAGTGATTATATGTTACTTAGAGCTTGCACAAAGAAGTCAGCTTTGGATCGGTTCTTCTCTAAATGGACAGACCCCTACCGAGTTCTTCTAACCACCCCACAGCTGATAGCTTATGAGGGCACGTATCATGGATTCACTTGTCAAGAATTAATCTGCTCCATCTGAGACTTTACAAGATCTCAAAATCAGTGAGACAGAGACCTGTAATCAATATTCTCGTGAGCTTTTGGAGGACTTCCAAATGCTATTAGGGATGGAGGGAAAGGAGAGAGAAGATAAGGGGAAATAAAAGGAATTAAAATGTGATATGTACAAGTACCAACTTCCCACTATGAATGTATATATTTATTAGCACATGTAATGAGCATGTACTAATAAAAATTTTTAAAAAAGAAAAGCTGATTCAGGATTAATTAGAAAAGTTTATTCTGCTAAAATATATCTTCTCTCATAACTATACTATGTCCACTCAAGCCAAAATATGCCAACTCATTTTTCTCCTAGCCCTTATATCAGTCTCCAAGGGAGGAACTATATTTTTCTTTGACTGGGCTCAGCAGTATGCCAAAGACTTTAATAAAGTCACATGCTGGATTTGTGAAATGTTGCCCACTTTTAGTGCATCTAGGTTACAATACAGGGTATCTCCTTTACAGGGAGATGAGTGGATAAAGTGTCAAACTTCATAGGTCTGTCAATGGCCTATAAATGAAATCCTTCATCAAAAGGGCTGTGGAAAAAACTTCTCTTGTCAAAACATACTCAGAGGTGGGCAATGTACAAATCCCTGTCTATTCCAGGCTTCTAAAACTCCTATAATAAGAGATGACAACAACAGTTTGTGAATAAATATTTTCATAGTTGAAATGAGCATAACTGGCAGGCACCTACTATAAGACAACTCAGACAGCTTACTGTCTCTTTGTAGGGAACGAAAAACCCCCACACTTAGGATAAATAGAGCGATGCCGCCAAAAATATGAGATAGATTCCTACACAAAGTTCTAATCACACTCTTGTGTTAAGAGATACTGATTTGTTTGCTGCTGATTGGGAAACAAGAGCTGGGATAAAGTGAGCAGCCCCAAATGATACCCAGTGGTTCTGTGACACAAACCTATGGCCATGATTTCCTCTGGGGTGGACAGGAAGATGTACATAAATATATCCTGGGATGTAAGGACTCTGAATTAAAACCACAGATCAACCAGCTAACTTCCCAGTCTTGTGGCACCGGTAATTAAGGTCAATTTCCCCTGGTGTGATCATTTAGCCCCCATCATGATTCCTCTAATGGGACTTGAAGATGCCGTGTGGCATATTCAGCCTTTTATTGGACATACATGCAGTGAGTATTTGATTACTAAACTCTGAAGTAAAAGCGATGAGAAAAGCCATTCTATCAAACTGAATGGCCCCAGATATGTACTGTAACTGTAGCACAAGGCAGAACCTGTGATATTATCAAACCAGAATGTTGTGTATACATTCCTGACAGCTCTGCAAATGTGTCTTCTGCATTACAAGATCTATTTTCACAAATTAGTGCAATTTCAGACCCTGCCTTCAGGTTTGACTTGCTGATATCCTTGTCCTCCAGAATAACCAGCAGAAAAATATTTATTTTTTTAACTATGATACTGTGTATAGGAATTCTTTCATGTTCCCCGATTACTGTTGTCATGGGCTAATATCTCATATGCCCTTGCCCTCTTTTTCAGACTATCAAACGATCATTTTTGAACAATGCAACCTGACATTTCTATGGCTCCTTTAGATCAGTTGGGATGGTATTTTATCTCTGGCTAGGCGGGCACAACCATGCTCTTCACCCTGAAGCAGCTATAAGAAAATGGACCTTCAACTCCTCCCTCAGGGGCTGGGGGAGAATGAGGGAGGAAAATAGAAATAAATAAAGAAAACAAAATCATAATTTTAAGATTATACTTTGAATAAAAATAGTGGCTCAGGACAAAAAGAAAAAAAAAATTAAAAGTTTCCCTGGGGCTGGGGATTTAGCTCAGTGATTAGTGCTTGCCTTGCAAGCACAAGGGCCCAAGTTCGATCCCCGGCACCACAAAAATAAATAAATAAATAAATAAATAAATAAATAAATAAATAAATAAATAAAATAAAATAAAATAAAATAAAAGTTTCCCTAAGACACGATAAGCATGGGCCATTCTATTTTTACCTGTAAGTGGGCCTTGTTCATTCTCTTTTGTCTGTACAATGGACCTTTCCTCTTATGATGGCTGTAACTCCTTCCCTTGTCATGGCTGTAATCTCTGCTTTCCACTGATTTACAAGTTCTATAAATTCCCACCCCTAAGTCCAGTATAATGCAACCCATCCTTGGAATGCCTGCGTTCCACTCTTGAGTACGAACTTTTCTTTCCTAAATAAATCTTGTCTGTGCCTCTTGAAAATTACTCTTCTGAGATGAGAGTCAGTGAACTTATTCTGTGGGTAGGGAAGGTCTGGTTTCCCCGTCTCTGCACTGGGGACACCCTTGGCCTGTGTCTGTGACATTGGTAGCTAAATTACTCCTTAACATTACATAATGGTTGATTGTAAAGATAATATTGGAGGTGATTTAAGGAACGCAGAGAAATATAGAGCAGTTATGGTGAACCTTTTAAAGCTTTCAGCAGTAACAAATAGCCCACTGTGGCATGTGGGCCATAGGTTCACCACTACTGGTATACAGAATAAGATAATCCTTTGAATTCCCACCAACATGAAGACAACCTTTATTATTTTACTGAATGTTCTAAGAATGTTCTCCTCTCTAACTTTATATTGCTATAATAAAATCACACCTGTTACTGTAACAAGGCTTTTTTTTTTAAAACCAAGGAAATGTTGGATACTTTATAAATTGGGCAATACAGACACAGTTTTCTAAAGGCTCACATGGTAGCTGATTCTGTATGTGATGGGCACGTAAGTTGTCTGTATGTTTGAAAACATTTTCTCTTATTTTCAGAAGGAATGTACTTAGTTTTTGTAAACCCTGTCATTATGGACATTTACTTTTCTAATTAGTAAGGTGAACTTGTATCCTTTTTGTAATTATGCAAGCAACCTTAGATATCTACCTAAACAGTTTGCTCTTTTTGAAAAGTGTAAATTTGAATTGCACACCATAGAATTTCTAGCAATATTCCCTCTCTTCAATCACCGAATTATTCTCGTGAACACGAATATACAGTTTTTTTTTTCATTTTTCTTAAAAATATTTCTTTTGACCTGTTTTCCACATTACGCACAACCCCACTTCTTGGTTCTCCTTCGGACTTGCAGAGTTGTTTTGTGGTCCCTGTGACTGGTTCTTTTCTCTTTCTCTTTCATGGCAAATGAATCAAGCTCAGGGGCTCTCACCTGGGAATCTCTGCTTTAGACAGCCATTTACCTGGATAGTCTTTCTGTAGATGGGCACTTGGGTGATGCTGTCATCTCCTTACAGGTGTCCCCTAAATCATACTTTCCCAATGAAGCCTGGCTCAAGTCCCTTACCACCATTGCAGCCTCGCTCCCCAATTTCCAGCATTTCCTGTTGCCCTGATCCTCTTCTGCTTTGTATGAGTTTCATAGCACCTATCATTTCTGGACATATTATATTTATTTAAAATATATTTATTGTTTAGCTTCTCTGCCCTCACCAGAATATAATCCTGGAATATATCTTTTGAGGACAGAGATTGTTGCTGTGTATGGTAGAATTATGAGTAATTAGCTCTATATTAAAGTTATACATAAAGGCAAATTTTGAATATACCCACAATGAGAATGTGAAAAAGAAGCATGTTGAGGTAAGAGGAAACAGTATAAACTAGTGTTCTTAGTTTTTGAGTTTTTCTGCTCTGTAAAAGATATTGGAAAATGAGTGAAGAAGAAGCTATAAATGATGCCATGTTTGACTTGATGTAAGATTGTTTAAGGACTATACTAATTTGGGGAGAAAAAGGGAGAAATTTTGATATTAAATTATAAAATGTATACACCACTGGCTCATCCCATTAATTCTGCTGAAATTTCCCATCAGCTGTAACTGGTTAACAAGTAAGAATGTCAACATTTAGTTCAAGAATATTAAAGATTAGTCTTGGGCCTTGAAATAATTGGTTGGCCAAGGTCTTGTTAAGAAGTGCGGGATATATTAAGCTATAAGAGTTGGCCAGGCAAGAAAGCAAAACGTTCCTGTGCATTTTATCCGACGAGGTCAATTAGTGGGCTTTGTTTCAAAGGGGTAACCAAATGTTGAAAGTGTAGCAGAACACTTCTGAAAAGAAGGAAAATTGCCTACATGCCAGTGGGATATTGGGCCACATGAAGTTACTTTGCTGTAAAGACTAGTTGCTTGTGTATACTTATTCTGATCCCATTCATTTGCTGTAAAAGAGAATAATCTTGGGGGCATATTTTTTGATATTATTTAATACCAGCATTCGATGAAGCAGTTAATAATTGCAAGGAAGAAACCATAAGGAATGTTAATGCAAATGCTGGTTGTAAAACAAATGAAAATACTTAAGTATGAAAAAAAGAAAATCCTTTTTATTGAGCTTTAATAAATTCTTTTTATTGAGCTTTAAAATAGAAGGCAGTTTCCAATGCTATTTTGGGGGCCATGGGGGCGGAACCCCAAATAAGATACCTTATTCTCTTTTATAGAAGAAGTATAGACTAAGGAATCAGATAGGTGGACATCAAAGTGCCAACTTTATTACTAATGAAAATCAGGTATAAAGAATGTAAATTAGATGTGCAACAGTAGCTGTCTTCCTCATTCTTCCCCACCGTTATGTACACTTGCTCTTTGAGCATGGGCAATACGAGACACTTAGGGACTTTCTTCAGCATTGGGATGCTTATCACAGGGCATGAGGCAGAGCTGAGGGCCAGGATTCTGGGTGGATGACTCCAGAAAGAAAGAGAAGGAGGAAGGGCCAAGGTAAATGTGCTGGGTGACCTCCACCCATCAGTTCCACTGACTCTTGTCTTCTGGAAAAAGGTAAATAGGCACAGAAAGAAAGATGGAAAAGTTTCACTCTGCTGAACCCTCCCAGATGGAAACAGGAAGAATAAAGAATATTCCTCCCTACTCGAGAACATGTATACTGATCACATGTGTGTAATCTATTATGTTCATAGCAATTAAGCCATGTGTTTCCAAATTTGTGTTGGAGGAAGGCAGGTAGGGATTATTATATTACAAAATTTCTGCCTCAATTTTTCAGAAAATTATACAGAGAGTTGCCAGTCAGAGAGACTCCCAGCTGTAGGCCTGCATGCTGCTGTGAGTTACTGCTGTTACTGGTGGAGGAGAGAGAATATTGCTAAAACCATGTCCGTAACTAGGCTGGAAGGAACAGGATGGAAAGGATGAAGAAGACAAGCTGTTAATGGGGCTGAATTTTCTGGAGGACAGTAGAATGGGTTTTAGGAGGAGGGCCATGTAGCCAGGACAGCAGCACCTGTAAGGACTAGCAGAGGCCAGGAGGTTGCTAAGAGCCTCTGCTTCTGCAGAAGCTGGCAGATTGCACTCAGGACGAACCTCAACTCAACTGCAGCATCTCCCTCCCTCCTACCTGCCGGGTACTGCGCTGGGTGCATTCCAAAGCAGTGGGCCTTGCTCCCCATCTTCAGGAAGCCAGGGATTTCTCAAGGGAAGGCAACCCCACTCATCAGTCTGTGGCAGGTGTGGACCTAATAAGAAGGCCATGACACAGGGAACCCAATTCCATGGGAGGTGTCAGGGAAGGATTTACAGGAGACATGATTGGAGTTTATCTTAGGGGCAAAGATGGAATTCAACAGAGAGATAGATAACAAGAAGAGAATTCTAAGCAAGGACTATGCCAAACAACTTAATTCTCAATTCATTAATTCTTCAAAGTCTAAAGTAAGTTTCTACTCTTTATAGAAATAACCTTTTTCTTTTATTTTCCTTTTATGATTAATCTTTCGTCAGTTTACAGCTGCTCTCATCCTCTGATCAGATCTCTTGTTAATCCTCATCAGGAGAATGGACTCTCTGACAGAACAAGCCTGGATTTGGGCATAGCCAGCACCACATGACCCTTTCTCACCATGCCCTCCTGGGCTATCTTCTATGCTCTAGCACAGAACCATGAAAAGACTTAATTTCAGTGAATTTCTTTGGTCTGTGGTTTACCATAGCATAAATTCATGAGGCTGAGCTTCACGAATTCAATTTTAATCAGGTATTATTTTTGTCCTAAACATCACAAATAAAGCTCTCATTGGTTTAGAAACCATCTATACCTCATAGGCGAGATTAGGTTTAAAATGATGCTGAGATTTCTCACTATCTCCATTCAAAAGTTGTGATTTTATATTCGAAGCCTCTATTCCCTAAATAGTGGTCAGCTGGATAGTCCTCTGTGTAACCTGTCAATATGTTAAGGAATCAGAAAGCTGAAAAGTATTAACTTTAGACTTGGCAGCAGCATAATAAAATGTGGCAAGCTGAAACCATTGTCAACACTGACAGACGGTCGACATGCGACTTTCAGGGTGCAGCAAGGAAAGGAGGGAGCAGTTGCTCCACATGAATTTCATGTGACTTCTCGCGGTTGTGAAATGAATTTCTGTCTTTGTGTCAGTTGATTTGTGTGGACCTGAGTGATAAACCCGTCAAATATAATAGAGTTCGTGATTCCATTGGGCCTTATCATAAAGATCAGTTTTGAAACCTGCCAAATTTGGAGAAATTGGCTGATTCTGGGGCTAGGCCTTACTGCATAGATTTGGATAATGCCTGTACATGTCTTTTAAAAGCCTCTTATTGCAAATCGGTTTATATTTTGAATTCCTACAGCAAAGGATCTGTAACAGTAAATAAGTACAATAGAAAATAAGTTTAAACAAAGGTTTTAAGTTTATCCACTTAGTGTTTGAAATGCTCTATCTTCCACTCAAAGTTACATTTTCTTCCACAGTCTCTGCTTTTGAAATGCCAAGGTTCTCCACATTAATTTAAAAGATGTGGAATGGCAGACCAAGGAAGGTGAGACAAAAGCTATAAAACCAAGTTAGAAGGTTAAGGAGGGTGAATCAAACTGGAAACAATGCCAGCAACCAGGACAACATGGAAATCCTTGACAAAGAAGTCCTCACTGTGGAGATGGAACAGACCCAAAGTGACGATGTCTTCCTGTGTGAGCCACAAAGGGGTATCCTGGACTAGTGTAATTCACAGTTTTCCTGCAGAGAGATGACCTGTTCAAGTGCAGATAAATGATTATGCAAGTACAGAGGCTGGGTCAACGGGGGGCAGGAAGTACTTGTACAGCGTAAAGGTCTCATGTGCAGCAGCCAATGAAGAGGGTAGGGTCTTCCTTCTCCTACCAGCTTTTATTTTCAAATGTGAGAATTTCAGAGTGAGTAGTGCTTAAACTGAGCAGGTATAAATTACCTTATGATAACATTATTTCTTAAATGCTACACATCAAGCACTGTAGCAAGTGCTTTAGATGCGTTATTTTACTCCATTTTTGCATGACTTAAATCCCACGCCCCTGCTAAAATTGCAGATAACAGACTATCAAAAAGTTTAAGCAAGATGCCCAAAGTTGCATAGCTTTTGGACTCAAAGAAAATCTCTCATTGCAAACTCTGAGCATACCATGTAGCTGTTGCCTGTGTATAGCTAATAATAAATTGGTGGGGGTTTTTTTTGGGTTTTTTTGTTTGTTTGGTTTTTGTTTTTTGTTTTTTTGGTAATAAGACAGGAAAGGCCACAGCACAGAGAATTTCACTTCTGTCATGAAGTGCATTTTTGTTTCAAACACAATTTTCCAAATGGTAATTATGAAAACTAAGAAGAATGTATATCATATACTTTCAAATGTAAAAAAATAACATGACCAAATTATACATTGTGTTTACATAATTCTACACATGTAAACAGTATACTGCACACACATAGCTGAAACTCCGAAAGAGAAATTTAAGAGGAAAATGTTCTTTTCAGGCTAGTAAAAGTCATAGTTACTTTTAAGATTTTCTTTCAGTGTTCAATAGTTTACACGTTTTAAGTAAAATAAATTAGAGAAATTAAAACCATTCAGCTAATCTGAGGAAAGAAACATAAAGCTTAGTGCTGGAAACAAATCATCCCCAAATGAAAATTACAACTTATGTTAAAGTGTCAAACCAGTTTGGGAAATCGAGACATAATTGATATTCTCCAATAGAAAATGTTTAGTTTGTGAAGATGAATTTTTATACTTATTTTACTAGAAAATAATGTTTATCTTTCAAGAAATTTCCACCAAACTTGCTATTCTACAGTATGGAAGCTTATGAAACTTATGAAGTAGGTTCTCACACTCCTACCTTCTTCCTCTCATACAGTGCTATGTCCATGTTATGCCACTTCGAGAAACAAGGATCTTACTTTCTTACTGAGTTCTCCTCTACCTCGCCTTTTGCCTGAGCAACTACTTGAATTCTAGGACTCACAAAAGAGTAACAGGTTTCCCAGGGAAGAGGTAAAGGGGATGAGTTCATTTTCTTCAGGCCTTCCAGTTTTTTGAGCGTGAGGAGAACTGAATGATGGTTCCACATGCTTGAGGAAAGTGTTAACCAAATGGTCTTAATAAAGCCAGAGATTAGGCAAGTAGCTAGAGACACAATTCGCTGCTTTGTTTTCATTAGTTTTTCTAGGTGGAAAGTGGAAAGATTAGGAATCTTCTTTTCCTACTTCTTTCGACTGACCCCCACCTGGTTAAGGCTGTGCTATTCCCACTGCACATGTCTTGATTTACAGCTGCAGCACTCAGAAAGCCCAAGCACCATGACACTCTGGTACAGGCATACTTCTTTCCTTATAATCAAAATCTAAGTCTCTGCACTCAGGTATCTCTGTATTGGTCAGTTTTCCCATTGCTAGGATAAAATTCCCAGCACCTGCAACTCAAGGAGGAGAGATTTATTTTGGCTCACAGTTTCAGAAGGTTCAGTCCATGGTGAGCTGGCTCCAAAGTAGCAGCATCATGGCAGAAGGGCCTGAGAGAGCAGAGTTGGTCAGTTTACAGCTAAGGAACAAGACGTGGAGATGTTTTGTAGGATTTGTGAGAAGGTCCCTTAGAGAGAGGATACGTGACTTTTTCCTTTCTGTCCTTATTCTGCTGTGTGTACTGTAGGACAAATAATCCTTGGAATAAGAGGCAAGGAGCATGACTGAGGATGGTCAGGGCATGCTGGAAGAAGCTGAATTCTTCCTTATGGTCTACTCACTGGCCCGGGAGTGCCTGTCTGTGGGTTTCTTCTACATGGGAGAGGAAAAAAGTTCTTATTTAAGCCTCTGTTATTTGAAATTTCCTGTTATATTTATGTAGTTGGTGCCATTATTGAAAAATATGCCCTCTAACACTTATAAGTTTTTTTTAGTTTATTACAATATTCTATAGCGTAGAGTGCTAAAATTGCTTCACAATTCATTGTATTTAGTATGAATAATATTTTACAAAGGTTTAAATGGTAAAAATATTTAGTCTGTTAAATAAATTCATTTTGTCTTCCTAATGCTTGATTCTTCTTTCTGTTCAAAATGTCCTTCTGTGCATTCCAGTTAATAATCTTTCCAATAAAGAAAAAATAGATGAAAATTTGACTATAAATCTGGAGCTGAAAAAGACAGGAAATGCCCCATTTTGAGTTTAGAAGACACATATAAAGTTTAAGAAAAGAATAATAAGACTTTAATGAAATGCACATTATCATAAATCCTATTCATTTAATCAGCTGCTTTCCATATTGTCTTAAAACATTTTCTTGTAAGGTAAACACTATAAGAATGTGACTTATCCTCAATTAAACAGTATCCACTATTCAATTACACTGTTTATTTTGGAAACTTTGACAAATCTCTTTATTCAAACATTCTTTAAAATGAATATCTATAGATATTCTAGATAAATAGATATTATATGATAGATAAAAGTCAAGGATTATTTCTTGAAGTTGGCCCCACTTTAATGACCTTGATGACAAAGAATGTTTAAAAACTTCCTTCAGTACACATACTTAGGCATTTTAAAAAAATATAATAGTCTTATGTAGTATTTTAAGAATACTCTGTCTGAAACTATTTTAAGAATACTCTGATGGATGTTATGACTCATTTTCCCAGAAAAATGCCCACATATTCTTCTATAAATAATTTTAGACAATTTAATGATTTGTATGCCTATGTGTCACTGCTGAGGATTTACATTTTTTTTTTTACTATTGTGGTTAAGATACAAATTATCTTCTTCAAATTATCTTCTTAATTATGTAAACTAAGGTATAAAATGATATGTAAGGGAGGTAATTGAAAGAATCTACACTTCTTGGCTATAGAGAGAATTTTTTATTTTTAGTTTAAATTGACTGCTTTTTTTTTTTTTTTTGGCATTGGGGATTGAACTCAGGGCCTTAGCTCTTACCAGGCAAGCACTCTACTACTTAAGCTAAATCCCCAACCCAATAACTGCTATTTTACATGTTCTATTTAAGATCTTACATTAAGGTAAAACAAAAAGAACTTTATAGATGTTATGGTTTGTGTCTAGGTGTCCCCTTAAATCCTCATGTGGTCATAGGTAGGGCTTTTCGGAGGTAGCTAGATCTACTGTATGTGGGATCAAGGGTGTGTGGTTAGTAAATCAGTCCATTGATTGATTTGGTACAGTTGTGGCTAGGATTAAGGGTGTGAGTGCTACACCTGTCCTAGGGCAGGTAGAATGCATAAACCATAAGGGACAGAAAGAGGGCTAAGGTGCTCTTGTTGCCTGCATGGTTGCTGTGGAATATTTCTCCTCTGAGATGCCCAGCTCCTAATGATCACATTTTATTATGGTTTAAACATGAAGTGTCCCCCTAGGAATTGTGTTGAGGGCCCGATCCCCAATGAGGTAGTGTCCAGATGTGGGGCCAGGGAAGTGTGGGATCAGGAGGTTCTGACCTCCCAATGGAGGCGGCCATAGCTGCGGGGGCTCTGAGGGTGGAGGGTGGAGAAGTAGGTGAGTGGGGAACTTGCTTGTGAAGAGTGTATGTTGTCCCCAGCTCCCTGCCCCATCTTTTTTTGTCTTCTGGCCGTTGTGAGGTGAGCAGCTGTATTCTGCCACACCCTACCACTGTGAGTTTGTGCCTTGGCATCAGACAGCCACAGACTGAAACCTCTGAAAACTGTGAGCGAAAACAAAGGCTTCCTCTTAAGTTGTGCTTGGTTGCAGTGATAGAAGGCTGGCTGCCACACACACTTGTACACTTATTTTACTAAGCACTGCCTCTTTCACACCTCAGTGTTACTGTTTGCACTCACTTCATTGGCTTCTCCATATCTTATCTTGTGTGTTACAAACATTGATGATTTCATCTCAGCAGGGACTGATGGCCCCTTAGACCTCTGGCTGGCTTCCCCGGCCATGTTGCCCAATTCCAGCTCTGTAGCTAAGGTCAGGGGCTCTAGTACCTTCTGTGCCACTGAATTTGGTAAGTGTCTTCTGTGGCCTCTACCTGCCCATTCTTGCTGACTAGGAACAAACCAACTTGTCTTATAGTTACTTCACTGCCTCCAGCTTAGAATTCATGTTGCCTTTCCAGGGTAGCTTCATGTTTAAGGTTTAATTCTCTATTTTAATGAGCTTCTAATTCTGGAGCCATGAGTAGATTAAGCCATGAAAAAACAGAATAGAAAAACCTTAGCTGGGATGAGAGGGAGTAGGGCAGATGAACTTCATTAGAATCTCAGCTAAAGTTTCCTTCTCGTAATGTGGGATATGACTATCAGATGTGGGGTGAGGAGCTGGGAACAGGTACAGAGTAAACAAATGAGTGGGAAAATGTATACGAATTATAGTGGTTCACTCTTTTTGATGGATCTCATATTTAATTGGGGGAGTATTATTATTATTTGCAGTGCTGAAGATTGAACCCATGGCCTTTGCACTAAGCTACATCCTCAGTGTTTGTTATTTTTTATTTAGAGATAGGATCTTGCTGATTTGCCCAGGCTGGGCTCACATTTGAGATCCTCCTGCCTTAGTCTCCCAGAGCTCTAGGATTACAGGTGTGCACTACTGTGCCTGGCATGGGAGGACTATTCTGAAGCATGTGGTTATTCTCCACAGCGGGGATGAAATGCCCTGACCAAGTGTGAGGAGCTCTAGGACAGTGTGTTTTACCAAGTCTCAGAAGATGGAGGAGAATCTGCATTATTGACAGAAGTGCTTAGTAGCCTCAGTAATCTTCTCTTTCCCTTCTGCCATCTTACTCTTCCTTGTTCTTTCAGTTTTCATGTAAGCATGGAAAAAGAAGCACAGGGAAGGTTTCACGCTTTATTGAACAAAATAAAAGGCTTGGAATAACCATCTGGATTAAGCACAGCAAGATAAAAAGAAATTGTCAGATATGAAAATACACTGTTACCAGAAATAAAATAAGAATAACATAAAAAGGGAAAGAATTGAGTTTTAAATAACACAACATATAGGAGAAAAAAATTTCTAGTATGTGTTTTATTTTTATGGAACAGTATAATAAGAACATAGATTCAGTCAAACACAGCTTTAAAGATAAAATGACAAACCAAGAAACTGGGATAAAAATATAGATTTCAAAAATAAAAAAATTGGAGCTAAAAACAATACTATTTATCATTACAAACAAGTTAGAAATAGTTAACATTGTTGACAGTTGAAGTAATTACATAGAAAGCCATGAGCAGATGGAGAAAGAAAGGCCTAATATAATTACAATAAATGTAGATTAAAAATCTATTCAAAAAGGAGGAAGATTTTTTTTCTAGAAACACCACTGCTCAACATTGAGAAAACTATACCCGTCTTAGGTAATCCAATAAAGGTAGGGCAGAAGTACTTGATAATTGAAGATAGTTTCCTTAAAAGAAAGAAGAAATAAACATATGGGTGGTAGTATACCTTATGGCCCAGGCAAATATTCTCGATATACTATGATTAAATTATTGGACTCCAGAGGCAGAGGAATGATTCCTTAGTTACACATACATCCCACCTACAGCCTCAACTTTGATTTCTTCACAGGAACCAATATCAAAAGATAGTAAAGCAATATGTATTTAGTCTTGTGCAAAAGAAAGTATATGACTGAATAGTATTACACACAGTCAAGTTATCACACGCATGTAAAAGCAACTGGCAGATATTCTTAAATAGGAAAGACTCAAAGAGTGGCACCCCTAGGAGCCTCCTAAGAGTGAGAAAAAGCAAGAGTGATTAAATCCAGGGAAGCGAGCTTATGTGGGGCAGCCGTGGTCTGACTCGCGCAAAGCTCCATGCCGGAGTCACTGGGGCAGCGGTTATAAAAGTGGGGATGGAAGAATGTGAACCAGACGCAGGAATTTTATACTGAGCGAAGTTGCCTTTTGAGGATAAAGGCAAGAGACGACCATCTCAGGCAGGCACGAGGAATATAGTACATTTGAGCCCTTCTTGAACAAATTTGCTTGATAGCAAAAGGCAGACAGCCAACAAATGGGTGGGAAACACAACACTCACTCTTACAGAAACCGTGATTTAAAGCAGAGGACCAAACAGCAAGAACAACACAAACAGCAAAACAAAACAAAACAACAGAAAATTGATGAGAAGCTTGAGTTCAGTTAAGCATAGAGTACACAGTTTTGTTTGGAAATGGGGGAGTTATAGATTAAGATCAGCACAGAAATGTTTTGTACCTTAAAATATAAAATAATATATCTTTATAAGGGAATGGGGAAGCAAGCTGGGAGAAACTGTAAGTTTATGACTAAGTTTATGACTAAACCTAATGACTTCAGCACTTGGTAGTTTTTGTAATGTTAGTATCAGAGGCCTCAAACAAGAACTAGGGTCTTTGGCCAAGAGCAGACCTACAGTTCAGTAGTCTGCTTTACCCTCAGTTCTTAATTGTAGCACATTTAAGCACAGTTAAATTTTATATGTTTATTTGAGAACAGATAATAGTGTGATTTTAATTTTGGAAGATTATTTTCATGGTCAATATATGTGTTACATGTATACATAGTCTTATATATGTAGAGAGATACCATAATAATATTAAATTATTATTAATGATGATTATGTGGTGGACTTGGTGTGATTTGTGGCATTCTTCAGGCATTATACACTATAGGATTTATAGTATTACTAGTATTACTAAGCAACAGTAAAATCATTACCCAACTTTTTTTGAGCCCTTGACAAATTCCCACCAGCTTTCTAACTACTCCACAATTAACTCACATGACCATCAAGAGAGCTGTTATTATCTTTATCTTACAGATGAGGAAACTGAGGAACAGAGAGGTTAGGTAAATTGCTAAGAATCCCACAGCTAATTAGTGGTGGACCCAGGATGATCAGATATCTCATTAAATGTTTATAATATTTTATCAAAATAAATATGCTGTAAAAGGTATAGCTGAATTTATTTAAAGATTTGTAAGAGTCTTGTAACACTTGGATGCATTGAATACGGGGAATTATAACTTCTAGTGTAAATTTTCATGTTACTGCAACTCTGCCTCTGGATAATAGGTTTAAAAAAAACCCTCAACCTTTTAGGCCAAAAATAAGATAGAATTTCTCATGATTCATTCTATTACGCTTTTCCTTCTTTTCACAATATATTACTATTACCAATTTCCTCTGTCTCTACTGTAACAAGGTGTTGGCAGCATAATTATCTTTATGACACATTTTCACAAACCTCAAGCAGTAACTAACTGATTTCAGAGCTGCAGTGAACAAAATTTCCTACAGTTGTTCAGAACTATACAATACCTGAAGATACCAAGGCCCCAGCTATTTATTACTTACCTGGAACTAGGTACAAGTTGAGCTTGGGACATTGCACTGTTTTTCTAGGAGTTGGGAATTTCTGCAGTATAGCTTTGGGCTAAAATTTCTGATTTCCACCCTGTAAACTTCCTCTCCAAGTTCAGGGTGAACAAACAACACTGTGTTAGATATGCAGCACCAGACTGTTCAATAGGTTCCAAGATTAGTCCCTGTCATCTGCCAGCTCATGTTTCTGTGTCATTGTATAACATCTCTGCAACGTCTGAAAACCTCTATCTTCATCTGCTTAAAACCCAACAGTAAAGTTTTAAAAGACTTGAGCAATAGAACATGGGTTTATGGGACACTCAAAATCTGATGAAAAAAATCTGGTGAAGAAAATTGACAATGACTGTGGATGCACTGCTTCAGATTTTTCTGAGTTAGCCTGTCTCCAGAGCTCTTGTCCTTTTGCCCACTTCTGGCTGGTGCTGGAAGAGACCCACTCTTCCAAGGCGTCTGGACACTTCCATTGTCTGAACTATGAGAAATATAGTAGAACTCTCCATGTACTGCCTAGAAGTTGACTGACAGAAGATGGTGAAAAGAGATAAAGTTCTCTGCATTTCTCCTGTGTGTTCTTTCTAGGGTCCCCTGCTTCTCTACAGCCTGTCTGTTCATGTTGTATGTAACATGTTAATGTTGCAATACCTCATGAAGGGAGGGGCTTTGGGTAATGCATCACTTATTTTCTTCCAATTCTTTCTTGCTTTATGGTTCTTTTGCTACTTGGATATTTTCCAGTCCATCATCACTACTCAAGTTTTACTTCAGGCTCCATCTTCTAGCAATTTTGGCTTAGCAAATGATCCAGAGTAGATTTTTAGAGGTGCATGATAGGTAAGATTTGTGTTTTTCTTGGTTTCTCAAGATGTCTTTAATGTTCAACAACAGAGAGTGGAAATACAATACTCAAGAATTGGTTTTAGCTAGTATTGAATCCAGATTGGCTACTTTTTGTTTTACATCCACATTTTACACATTTGTAATAATATTACAGTCCATATAAACTTACTCTTTTTTTATGGATGAGGAAACTGACCTCTAAAATGTTTTATGTAATTTATTTGAATCCACAGCTATTAAGTAAAAACATTGGGATTGAAAGTCAGATTTATTTGGCTCCAAAAGCACAACCAGTCAATCTGTTTAAGTGGAATAGGATACAGTGTGCCAGAAAGAATTTCAAATAGCTTATAAATGATGAAATAAATGACAAAATAATGTCTTATTTATCAACACTTATTTATCAACACTATTTGTAATGGAGAACTTACAATACAAATGTGGTTGTCTTCTGAAAGTCACTCTGTTTGTACTCCACACTACTCTTTGCCTCTCTAAGAAGAAAAAGTAAGTGTTTGCTAAGAGCTGTAGAGTTGGACCTCCAATTGCTGCAACTGAAGCACACAACTGGTGTATTTAAAGTCCAACTTGGAGCTTAGTCAGCCGTGTCTTTTCATTTTCCAGTTCTTACCAGATGACTTGAGAATAGCAATATCTAGACTTATATGTAGTTTTTTGGTTAAGTTTGATACTATGTCCAGAGCAGAAAATAAAATTCTAGTATTCGTCCCTGGTGAGGAGTCACTTTTTACTAATTATACTACATGCTATTTTTGGTTCAAATTAAGCCTAGATGGAGGATACTCTCTTGATGTGTGAGAGATTGTCTGCACCAAGCAAAAGTGGGTATTATACATCACAGAGGTCCCTGGCTCAATGCTAATGTGTATGGTTTTCTTAAACTCCCTGTATGTATCTGTTCTTTTGGATTCTGTGGTTTCATGCTGTAAGATTTTAAGAGTGATTTCCATAGAATGTTTTTCTTTTTTCCCTGATTAAACAACGCTTACTCTTCTCATTATTTACCCTTTAGCCTTTTAAAGTCAGTGAGAATCTAGGGGTTAATTTAACGAATGCATATTGCCCTATAATTTTTCCTGGAATATGATATTTTATTTATGTACTTATAGTCAAAATAATAAGTGTGCTTACAAGAATTTTTTCCCAACAGTTCTTGTGGAAGGTGCAAAGTCATAAATTAACAGCAAGCATGCTCAAGAGAAATGCTATAATCATGAAAGGGATTTCCATGTTATATTATCTGTCCTTCGTTGGCCAACTCTTGCAAAATTTGTCTTTATGAA
Source organism: Hystrix cristata (assembly GCA_004026905.1). Lineage (NCBI taxonomy): Eukaryota > Metazoa > Chordata > Mammalia > Rodentia > Hystricidae > Hystrix > Hystrix cristata. Next base: position 6,675 of record PVJO010016098.1, on the reverse strand, counting down.
TAAGAATAACAGATGTATTTGAATGACTCCTCCTTTTGGAATAGTATGGGATTAGGATCAGTTCTTTCATTTAGAATATTCTTGTGACGCTTTCTTTCTCTCTTTGGGAAGTGAAATAAGACACCGAGTTCACATAATGATTCATTGTCCTCGTGTAAGATTGTGGAAGTTAGAAACTTTAAATTATTGAGAAAGTTTAGAAAAGGGTAACCAAAATTGTGCATCTTGTATCAGTACAATGTGAATATATTCTTCAGAAAAAGGAGATGTTAGGGAGGGATCTGATTTAAGATATCTAATCACTGCAATACCTTACTGAATTTCAGCATTTAATGAAACTTTCTGATGTCTCATATTCTTGATTAGATTTTAATCCTCCAGTGCCAATTTTTAAAATAGAAAGTCAAAGGACAATGTTTTATGTACAACTTGAGATCTATATTCTCACTCTAATTTTCAAGGATCTAGGTGAAAAAGGCAAAGAGATCACATGTGGACTATATAAAACAAAAACACGTCTTCTATCTCCCTCGTCTTCTTTTTAAAACTTTTGTTTTGCCTTCTAATGCTTGTAGCTATTCTTATAACTACCCCTAAATGGTACAGATGCCAGATCCCCTTCTATGTCCGAGTCTTGGACCTAATTTTTTTTTTTTTTTTTTGTACTGGGAATTGAACTCAGGGCCTCATGCTTGCGAGGCAAACACTCTAACCACCAAGCTAAATCCCCAGCCCTTGGACCTAATATTTACTAATTCTTTGTTTCCTGTTTAAACTCTGTTCACAACCTCTCACTTGACTCTACAACTACCTACAATGAAGAAGCCATGCCTTTATTTTTAGAAGAGATTTTTGCCTTTTTTTTTTTAAACAAGAAAATAGGTAAAAGCAATCCTGGTAGGATATAATTATTTGAGGGTTTATCAAATATGCTTGTAGTTCTCTGTACTTATTTTTACCTCCACCTCTTAAAATTTCTCTCATATAATCAGAAAGATTCATCTCAGTGAAATACATGGAGCAGAAAAATGAAGGGAAAAATATCTTTAAACTGCCCCAGCACTGTTTTGTATTGTAAAAGTTTAAGTGCTAACTAACTCAGGAAATATAAACTCCATGATGCTGTAAAAGGAAATTACTTTTGATCTTACTGAAAAATACCCCTAGGACAAGGCAGGAGAACTATGGGGAATAATCATTCCGTTCAGGTGGATGCCATGGAAAGGATTCTGCTATGTTCTAGGAGAAAGAGAAAGGCATCAGAAACCCTCAGACATGCTCAATAGTGTCTCCAAGCAGAAAGGTCCTCTGTGGCCCTCTTCCTCATACCGTCCCAGATGGAGCCTGAGAGACCAGAAATTCTGTGGCAGTGTCTGCACAGTTTTTTGTTTTTTTGTTTTTTTGTTTTTTTTTTTTCCTGAGGATCAAAGCTAAAGGGAGCAGCAGAATATTCCCCACATGGCAAGAATGGTCAACAGTGACCTACGTGAATCATGATGGAGAAACAAAATGATGGGGATGAATATTCCTAAACAGAAGAGATCTCAACATGGGTACTGGCTATCACCAATGATCAGCTCTGTGACCCTCCAGTTTACATCATGGCGCTATCAGTTCAGATATAATGGTAGCTGCAGGGGAAAGGTAGAAGATTGAGATTCCGTTTCATGAAAAATCATGCCAATTTATTTTACACTGGTATTTATGGAGGGAAATTTGTATCCATTTTCACCTTCCTCTTTAACAGTCTCCCCCTCAGTTCAGAGGAAGAGAATACTCACTAGGCTAATACCAGTGCTATGCCAGTGAAAGTTTAACAGCTGCTCTCTAGGAAAGAAAGTTAATAATTTTAGCATTTGCCAGTATTCATGGCATGATTTCCAGCTACCAACTTAAAATACAGGTAATATATTCAAATATGGATCTAGATATAGATGGATGTTGGACGGGAAGCTTGATGGATTTATAATGGTGAGCAAACAGTGTATGAATAGACAGATGAGTTTGGAGATGGACTCTTGAATGGATGAATCAGTGGGAACAACAATGGATCAATGTATAAAAGGAAAGATGGGCAGATGGATAGGTAGTGCAATAGCTCAATGGTTGAAGAATCCCTTGATATTGTTCTTAAAGAATCGGTGACCTAGGCAATTATAAGCAGCCATTGCCGAACATAAAAATGGGAAAGATATGTACAAAACCATCTTTCCCAATTTGGTACCAACCATCTCCAGCCCATCAATAGCTATTACCACGCCCCTATAGCTGATACCTGCTTGTCTGAATGATTTAGATGTCCAAATGGTTTCTAGTTTCACTGATGAATGTAGACTTATTTTTAAAGCACAAGAAGAGTCCATTTTAAAACCTAATTTTTACAGGACCATTAGCCTTGCCTATAATTACAGCTCAGTCATACTGTTTGTTTAGGGGGAGGATTGGGGTTTGGAAAATGACACTTATTTTCCTCTACACTTGCTATTACAAGTCACATTCAATAATAGCATTATAGTTATGGATGTCAGGAAGAGAGTAAAAATTAACCTAAAACTGTCTGCATTCGCAGTGAACATAACTGGAGCATGCGCAGAAATCACAAAGTTCAGGAAAATATACAGAAAATGGGAAGAATTTAAGAATATTTTGCTATGGTACTTACAGGAAAAATTATGTAGATTCTATTCTGAGATTAAAGGTCTAAATTTACCTGGAGTTTTCATTCATTGGCTCAGTTACAACTAGAAAATAGACTCATCGGGTTTTGTTTTAATATGTGTATTGTATATGTAATATTTTCCAGTCTTCTGTTTTATATGTATTAAGTAATTGCCACCATATATGATAGAAGTACTAATATTATTACCCCCTTGATATAGATACAGAAATCGATGTTTTGAGAGATTAACTAATTTTCCCAGGGGTCATGTCTTTCTGACGAATGATAGACACAACTTTGCAGTGGTACAAAGTGGCATTTGCTTTGGAGAACTATCTCATAAAGTTTCTTCTTATCAGTTTATTGGCTCACATGGTGATGACCAATAAATACTTTTTGGGTAAATGATTTAATCTATCGCTTTAGTGTTCTGACTTTGCATATCTTGAGTACTCGTAACAACTATTATACTTTTTTTTTGTTTTTGTTTTTTTGAGGTGGGATCTGACTACATTGTTCAAGTTGGCCTTGAACTCACTATATAGCCCAGGTTTGCCTTGAGCTAGCAGCAATCCTCCTGCCTCGGCCTCCCTGAGTGCTGGGATTAAGGTGCACAGCACCAGGCCTGGCTCAGTTATAATTTTCCTATTAATTTACTTGCTGATCCACTAAACAACAGTAGTGTCATCAATATTTATGAAAAACAAAAACAGACAAACATTTGTTTTTTAAACTTTTTACACCATAAGGAAATTCTATAGATTATTGATAGAAGTATAGTTTTAATGAATGTAATTTCAGAGAATAGGATGATTAGAGGTGAGTTTGTAGTCATTTGAAGACTCTATAATGGAACGAAGGAGGGAAAGCAAACAGGATCCTTATAGTTTGGCACTCCTTTTGTGCTTAGTGATCCCCAAATATGGCATTAAAATATACATTTCAACATTTGCAATTCTCTGACTTCTGTAAAGTCACTTCAGAAAGATTTATTTTTTCCCCTATGAAATTAATGCCATCAGAGGGAACAATAGTCATCAAAGGAGAAAGAGCTTATTGCAAACTACTTAGAAACGGAACCACACATGGGTTTGGCAGAGCCAGGAGCCCCCTGCCTGGGCTGCAGTGATTCTGTACCATTTTAAAGTTTGTATGATGGTGCATGTCTGGAATCTCAGTACTCGGAGGCTGAGGCAGGAAGATACCAAACTTAAGACCAGGCTGCACTACATAGTAAGACACTGTCTCAAAATCAAAGTGGCTAGAAACTATTTTATTTGTACATTTTCACATTAAATATGCACAAGTTATGATATGTATGAATCATTCTCATTTCTTCGACAAGGAAACTGAAACTCACAAAATCTATTAATTTTCAAGGTTGCAAAACTAGAAAACCACAGAACTGGAATGCAAATCCATGTTTTCTGATTCAGAGTTGAAGTCTCTTCCCACTTTGCAGAGTCCCTAAATACCTCTATGATAATACAGAATAGTAATTTAGTAGAGATATGCCAGTCATTCAGCTGTACAGATGGATATGGGTAATTAGTTGAACAATCACATACTGGCACTGACCTCAGTCACAAAAACAGTAAACATAAATATTTAAATCATAAAAACTTAATATTCTAGCCATAGTCACTGCCAATATTGTGATACGTGCCACACTGGATCTTTATTTTCCCTAGGTGAGGTAACACATGGAGTACTACGAATAACTAGAGATGTTTGTTGAGGGAAGGATGTGGCTCGTTGCTTTTCTTTCACCAAAGAGTATTTTGAAGTTTTGGGGTTTATTTCATAGAAGGTAAATGTGATATAGGCCAAATGATTAACTTAATCCAAAATTGCATCAATCCAATCACAAATGGTTCACTCATAACTGAAAATCTTGTATTTTTTTCAGTATTTCATTCTCTAGACAAAGAGTTAAAATATTTTATTTTTACAGTGTTACTTTGTTGAATTGGATGAAGACAGCTATAGTTGTTATAACTTGGTATTTTGCAGTATCGTATCTAAAGTACCCAGGAAACAGTCCTAAAGAAATTAAACCAAGCAAGTTCACACTCCTCTTTAAGACCCCTGTGTATATTAAAGGAATTAGAACCCCTGTTTTTTACTTTTCATAAATTATTATCAGAATATTCTTTTGTGATAAATATGTAGTACTTGATGTACCAGAAGTTTTAAAAGATTTTATGATGCCTCTATTAATACTAAGATTTTATCTTATCAGACTTATGATTGATTTAATTTAATTTGATTTAAATTCAAAACACTGAAACGTTAGTTGGTTTGATACCATGTTTGAGCTCACTAAATACCCCAGTTTGTTTATTCTTGCCATTGGCAAATGTGGTAGTTACTCTCCTAAGTGAGTTCTTTTTTGAAAGATCATCAAAATGAGAAAACTCAAAAATATTTTAAAGTGTTCATATATTAAAAAAATGAAATGACTTTATTGAAATATAAATAACATAATTAATTGCACACATTAAAAGTGTACACATGATACATTTCAACAAGCATATACCATCCCTGCTGTCACAGAAGTGGGTATGTCTGCCACTCCTAGAAGCTCCCATTTTCTCTTTGGGTTCCATCTCCCTGTTCTTTGTACTCAACCATATTGCTGGAAAGTACTGTCTGATATCCATCACTACACAGAAATTTGCATTTTTTTGAAGTTGATGTGAACAGAATCACAAAGCATGTGATTCTCCTTTGTCTTGTTTTCTATACAATTCAGTAGTTCCTTCTTATTTGGGGTTTTGTTTTCCAAAGTAGTTTTGTTTTCCTCAATTTCAGTCATTTGCAATCAACTGAAGTTAGAAAACAGCAAATAGAAAATTCCAGTACATGGGCTGGAGGTGTGGCTCAGGTGTAGAGTACTTGCCTAGTAGCATGTTAGATCCAATCTCCAGCAGGGTTACCTTCTTCCTTCCCCCAGATAAAGAAAATTCCATATAGCACAATATTTTGAGACAGAAACAGAGACAGTCACAGAACAGAAGCTGCAATCACATAACTTTATTGGAGTATATTGTTATAACTGTTCTATTTTATTATTAGTTTTTGTTATGGCATGTGTCTAGATGTCCTCCTAAAGCTTCATGCAATCATAGGTGGGGCTTTTTCAGAGGTAGCTGCATCTAGAATGTGTGATGGTGGGCTCAAGAGAGGGTGATTACTAAATCAGTCTATGGATTGGTTTGGCACCCAACATAAGCCCAGTAGTTTAGATAGAGTATAAAAGGGGCAGAAAGAAACTGCTATGGTCCTTTGCTTGATTTTGCTGCCTTCAGCCTGCCATAAACAGTTTCTCCTTTGCCATGCCATCCTCCCTTGGAACCAGCAAACTCTGAACTGAAACTTATACAAATTGTGAGCTAAATAAATCTTTCTTCCTTTAAATTTGGGTGCCAGATATTTTATCTTAGCAATGAGAAAAATAACTAAGACAGTTATCACTGTTAATCATAAAATACAATTTAACAGTAGTTGTTGTGCCTAATCTACAAATTAAACTTTAGCATAGTTATGTCTGTACAAGAAGAAGCATAGTGTATGTAGATTTTGGTACTGTCTAGAATTTTTCAAGTGTCTCCTGGATCTTGGAATGCACCCTCTGAGGATAAAGATGAGTTACTACACTCCATTTCATACTCTTTCTTTTTATTTTTATTTTAAACCAAGAACATGTATCGGTACATTCTAGATACAATGGTCACATTCATTACATTTATTCTGTACCTATACATGATGTATCTTGGTTTCCGCCCTCTCCCCCACCCCTCTCATCTGCTCCCTCCCTCCCTATTTACAGCAGGTTCATTCATCATTTTCCATATTTTCCCTTTCCCCTCTCTTTCCCCTGTTGCCTTTCTGCTTTTCCCCTTCTTTCTTTCTAGCACTCCTCTCCTCTGCACACCATCCTCCTTTTATTTAATATCTATTACACCTCTTTGTCCTTATTTACAGTTATGGTCTCTCATATCAGAGAAACAATT